>CM067343.1:2214382-2266882 GCA_034190875.2 Urechis unicinctus
CACACACACACACGCATACACACACACAAACAAACACAAACACACAAATATATATATATGTATATATATATATATATATATATATATATATATATATATATATATATATATATATATATATATATATATATATATATATATATATATATATATATATATATATATATATATATATATATATATATATATATATATAATATCGTGGTTTATTTTGTTAATGTAAGAAGTATTTACGTCGCTTGTACAAATTCATCCCCTCGGATGATGCAGCCAAGTACCCAAACTGGTTTCGTCTGCATGGCCGGACCTGACCAAATCTCAGCTGAACGGATTTGATTCAAAAACTATTTTGCACGACTAAATACTTTATCGAATGAAAAATTTCCAGATTCGTTTCATTTGACATTCAATTCACAGTGAGAGCTTATATTGACAAAATTATGTATTTAAACTGTAGCTGCATGGTATTCTCTGTTTTGCTGAAATATGGGACGCTCAGTTTTGCAATCCGCTAGTGTGCCAAAAAAATACATACTTAGCATAAAGTGATGTATATATATATATATATATATATATAGAGAGATATATAGAGATATATATAGATATATAGATATAGAGAGATATATAGAGAGAGAGATATATATATATATATATAGATATTATATATATATATAGAGATATTGATATAGATATATATATATCTCTTTATATAAATATATATCTATACATCCCTATATATGTTTACATCTCTCTATATGTACATATCTATCTTATATATAGGGATATCTCTGATATCTATCTCTCTCCCAGATCTCTATAGAAAGGGATCTCTGTCCCCTCTCCCCTCTATATATAAGATATAGAAAACTAAATATCTAGGGATATATATAAAACATAAAATATATATATCTCCTATTATATATATCTATGCTTCCGCATTCCTCTATCTCATATATATAAATAAATATGTATATATGTATATAAGTATATATATAATATATAGATAAGTATATATATGTACATATATATATAAAAATATATATATAAATATATATATATATGCATGTATATATATATAAATGTACATATATATATATATATAAATATATATATAAATGTATATATATATAAATATATATATATTTATATATATATATATACATCGTCATTATTCTACAAACCAAACCAGCGCACGTTTATGGATAGGTACGCTATAACGTTGCAGGCAGTTCACATTGATGCTGAATGCTTGATTTCAAGTACAATTACTAACCACGCCCAGTGAACAAATGTACGATTAATGTTGTTTTATTAACAGTTTGCAAACGTTAATGGTGGTTTATGCGTTCTATGACGTCTTGTCCTAACGTTCAAATGTTACTGGTTGTTAAAAACAAGACTTTAATCAGGTTAATCAATAACACCAATGTTAGCTCATTATGGCTCAGAAAAAGAAATTATAATCTACGGGCAATATCTGAACGTAACATACGGTTGGTTGTCTAATGATAGTGCCAAGCTTTAGGCTTATACATCTATGAGATAATCACCCATTACAAAGACTAATAAGGAACATGAATCATAATTGTCTTGCGTTATCTCTTCTTCTCGAAGCTTGACACCCCAGTTTCTCTATTTCCTTTGTGATGTTGTCTTACGATAGCCTCAGAAATGTATCTTGTTGGCTGAGCGCAAACGGTGACTATTTGTAATTTTATTGTGTTGTGCTCGAAATCTGCTTAAATTGTTACTTCACTTATTTTATATACCCATTGGGTAAATATGATGGTTTCAGTGGCTGGACCTTAACACCACTGCTATAGTAACACGATAATAACTGTATGAAAGATGCTATACAGGTTAGCACATACACAATACACACGCATGTATCCGAAATATCTGCACTACGGAAGTTGATTGCGTTAGGTTTGTATAATAGTGAAGAGCTGATAACATTTTAATAAACTATACTTGTCCCCTGTCTTTGCATGACCTCCCACAAGGGCTTCTTTAATTATGTAGACCACTGTTGTGCATAGCACAAGAGACAACTGACCGCGACATCAACGATAGCCAGCCGCTATTTTACTGGTCAAGATATCGGATATTCAACCAACCTATTCGCTGTATAATTGCACGGCCTGTTATGATAAGGGCCTTTAGTTAGTCAGTGGGGAATTATGAGCAGAAGAACTCGAATGCAAAAAAGAGCAACGTGTCTTACGAGCCGTTAGGTACAAAAAGGGAAAAAACCTGACAGGGACCAATTAGTAAATATTAGATTTACTGTTTGGATGCACTGTTTGGGTGTTAGAGAACTGTTAAATGGATTATCAGTAACTCTTTAAGACTGCCATTAGTTTTTCACATTGTAGGAATATTCTTTTTGTGCGAAATGCTGTCCTGCATGAATAACCGCCTATTTGGTAAATATGGTCTGTATGACAATTGTAACGCATAATAGATGCAACAATGCGGACACCGCAAATTTAGGAATTGTTGATTATGCGCACAGAGCACTAGATATGATGAACGGCATTCAGATTGTGCTAGACTCCGGATCGACACGGCTCGGCAGGCAACATCAATAGTAGTAGATTGTTCATATTTTTCATTTCAATGGTAATATCCCTAGTTGCCCGGGAAAATACATAAGGGAGTGTTAACAATTGATAAAGGGATTACATGCCACATGTGTCTACTGATTAATTCGAGTTTGTTTTGTTGGGCAACGTTACGTTACGCTAATTTGAGCTTAAGAAGTTTCAAACTTCGCTATACATCTAGCCACATATACGGTGCGTAAATGTGAACGATTATAACTAGTAATCTACGACCAATAACGGGTTCACTTTATCGTGCGACGAAAAAATCAGTGCCCTACAAACACATCCACGTTGCAAATTAGTTACGTCCATATTCGTCAATTATGCTCAACACATACATGCAAGGTTTGTAACATAGATCGTCTTACAACATGAGCACTCAATACAACAAGCCATTCGAACGACATAAACGATATAGCCTTTTTGGATACACACATCCATGTAAATGGGTTCTGTAGTTTGCTGCTATCGACGCCAGAGCTTACTTTTTGAATATTTTATCGCAAACTTACATTGTCCGTTCAGACAGAAGTACGACTGTTTATGTCAAGTCGGTAGCGATTCCATTTATGTTTTAATTCTTATTGTGATATGTAACGCAATCTTCACTGGCAATTTCTTTTTCATCTGGTGGATGTCGCTTAATCTCCAATGTGATGAAGTTATAATCTCGAATTGGTAGAGAGGATTTTGTCGGTTGAGCTACATAAAATACGTTATGTACAGGGTATAATACAGCTCTATTCGATTTTTTGTAACTGATAGTTTCGGCGGGAATGTTTGTTTTGTACAGCAGTAGATGACAGATACAAAAGCGTAATATAATCCAATCTTAATGAAACCAGATTCTTTTATGATTTGCCTGTTAGACAAACAAAAAAGGTTATGATCTGAACTCGAAAAACCAATAACAATTAACACCACAGCCATCTCAGAAAGAAAGGTTGTGGGTAAATTATAAGAATTACATCAATATGCGGTAACAGGCAGCATAATAACATCTATAGATGCTTTTATTCTGTTCGGATATGCTTAAGCTATACCCAACTACCGCTTAGGCGGGTTGGTTAGGGACTGCCGTAGGTGCACGCTTGTTTGCAGTAAAACGACAATTACAATCAGCCACAACACCATAAAATCGTAATTTTGGTAGTTGCTGTGAGAATCTGGGATAAATTCAATTAATCTCATGCCTCAGGTGCAATTACAGATTTATATTTTACACGGGTATTCCTGCTGCTGAAACACTAATGAGTCAGTTATAAGCAGCAAAGCATCATTCCTACCCATCGTGTTATGACCGAAATCCCAACGATAACCATAAACTGGCGCCTACAGCATTCGAATAATAAACAACAAAATAATGTATTCCTTTAGTTAGGACAATGTATTTCTATATTATAGGGCGAAAGGATGTACTATAGTAATGGATGATATATCATTGTCATTCCATATCTCTGTATGAAACATTTTGTAAACTCTACCAAAGACCACCCACTCTTTGAATACTGCTCATCATATCACTTCCCCTCAGTTAGTTAAGCTAGCAAGGAGCTTCATTGCAGACTTGCTACAATAATATTACCCATGTCTCATTAAATGCTGAACGAACGATGATGTTGGCTTCCCGCATGATTATTAAGGGACATTGTAACAGATCTATGCAGAGCTAGTAATGATGATTATTTGTCGACCAAGGTGGAGAAAGGATTCTGCTCTTTGTGGAAGGTAATAAAACTTTGTCACAACATACGGTACATGGTATTGTTTAATAATAAAAGAGGGATCGTTTCATTCATCCATTTTTCAGATGTGAGATAGAGGCGATTGTATTTTGGACAAAGCTGTCTATTAGCAGTTGTGAGTGTCATCTGAGACAGAACAGTTGCTCCACAAATAATCACTACATAATCATCTACACTTACAGTCATAACTGCGGGCATTTAGGCTACATGTAACAAATATACTAAATTAAATGATAAACAAATATGACTGGCAAGCTAGTTTGAAATAATGTTTTAGTCATCAATTCTCACCCGACTACTCGTTAGACTATACGATGTTATATGTGACTTCTTTGCCCAAATGCAGTAATGCTATTGAGGCGAATTATGCGTGGGATTCATTCGTCATAGAGTGTGAATGGGCCACAGGCTATGAGTAAGAGCTTACGGTATTTCAACCAAATAAGCTTACCGTCATCGAGATATCGCAATGCACGATATATGATTGTCAGTCGACCATGGTTTGATTAATGAAATACAGCTGAGCGGGAATATCAAATTACAGAGAGTACTTCATACCCGGGTTAATCAATCCAGTTGTGCGTGTTGATTCTGTTATAGTGTCAGTGATATCACTACTTAACCGAGCAAACCGTCTAGAAAGACGAATGTTTAATGTCTGAAGGGGCTGAACAAATGTGTTACAAATTGATGGAATACGAAATCCGAATTCTAGACACATTCTATGATGACCCATTCATACTTGAATGATCACTAGGAGGAGAGTCAAACTACTAGTGCAAACTCAGAATACATTTTGCATATGTGTGAACGGTAAATCGAGTGGGGGGCAATCTGCCATCTTTCTTTTTTTTGTCGTGCATAACCAATGAAGGTGTCGCAATGTCACCATTATAGTTTACCATAATAAAATAATGTAAATGGCGACAGACATTAGGTCACCTAGTGACTGCAAGGCGAGTCCAACAAAAGAAGACTTCTAACACTATCACAAGTCGCAAATTTGATGAAGAAGCTATCCAGAAATAGACCCTTTCATCATTTTATTGCCACATAAAGATTAAAAAAAAAGTAGTTACCATCATACCGTTCACTTGTGGGATCAAGATGGGCTTTACCGAAGAGTCTCCTACAAAGGACAACATGTGTGTCCGCATGACGACGCCGAAAGGAGTGTAGATCACTGTAATCTGATGCGATACTCTACGGACTTCGTTACTAAGAATAACGGTTAGACACTCATTAATTGCTCTGAATATTACGGAGAGTGACGTCTTCGTATAAACCCATTTTGTGTAGTATGAATCGAAATACTGGCTTGGCTGGAACAATAATGTGTTATCAGCGCAATGGCTATCAAGGGTTATTTCCGATGGCCAAAGAGCGTGTATAAGCCATAAGAATGGGAAAACGCATTAAGCATAGACTGAGCAACGTCAGTCTTTAGTCATTCACTTCTGAGAAGTTTATTACTGCAGCAAACTTAATGCCAAATCGCGCAGCTTACGTCAATCGGTTTTGGGCTGCAAAGTGGCATATAAGTATATACACGCTGCGTTGCAATACGTGAATGATGTGTCGTTCGATTCGTCTCCTGGAAAGGTGTCATTTACGAATGGAGGTTTTAGGTTCAGTAAGCGACAGAATTCCGGACAGAGTGTAACCGACGTTTTTCGGGGGAGACAAATATAGACGTTCGATATAACAGCGTTACACCTTCATTATTGGTGACGGCAGCAAATATTGACTTCATTTCCAAGCCCATTATTATTCTCGCAGCGGGTAATACGCCGCAATACGTCTAATTATCGTCCCTTTCACTACCACGGCGGACGAACACTTACGAAGCGCGTCGTGCTTATGGATTACCATGAATTAGATTTAGAATATAATTCCAGGGGTCTTGACACTTTCAGAACATGATAATATCATAAATAACTCACAAGATAAATCTATTGAACCGCTCACAACAGTCGACGTCATTTGTAAACTGGATCTTTCTATATGGGAAGGTGTAAACGATGTTACAGCATCTCTCTGCGAAATAAGTGTCGGGACCCAAATTCACACAACGCGCTGCATGTTGTTGATACGACAACATGGAACACGTCATGTGTCCGTTTATTATGTATCGTTTTGATGTGTAACGTGTGCCTTGACCATCCATTGCCTTATAAAAAGGCGGGATCCAGTGCAAAGATTCACCTCCGCTGGTGACAATTAATAATATAGGGTTAAAGACGCACTCATTCGACCTGAATTAAGGAAGGTACGTATGCGAGCAGAAGGTAATCCTGTAATGGAGAGGACACGGCTAATCGATATGTTGGTGTCCATGGTCAAATTGGTCAAGTAGAATTACACGAGTGGAATCAGAGGTTGAAATTATAATTATTTAACCTCTTATTAGTTTAAAACATAGCTCCTCAGTCATTCGGCGAAATGTCTTTGTGTAATACTAAAGGCATTAACAAATCTTAGCAGCTTCATTAAAAGCAGGGGGGCAGCTTTGAGCAGGGCCAGGATTACACTAACGTCCAGGCGTACAAATAGCCTCACATAAAGTATTCACAGTACAGTGAATCAACTTATTGTTCGAAGATGATGATATCACCATGATTCGCAGTTAAATAGCAAGCAGTAGTTGTTGTTGTTGTTTAAAGTGAAAAATTGAACGCAGTTACATCCATGAAATTTTCGGCCAAATATCTCATTCTGCATCTTGGTGACCGATCGATGAAAACTTGATAGGGTACTTCTTGTGTATTGCATTTTATCAGCATTATTTGATAGAGCAAGAGTTTTCTATGAGTCGAATGTAATAATAAATACGTCAACGGTGCAACACACAATCGCTGTTTTATAATATCGCTTATTGCTTGTCTTACTGGACACGGGCAATATTCGCATTGGCATTCTTTTGTTTGGGTACATTTATTTTATAAGGATTCAGGCGAGCGATAGATATTAAACATCCTTCCATGCAAATAAACTATTCTCTCCACTTGTAGGCTTACATGAATTCTAATGAATGTAGTTTGACTGATACACAAAACTACAATTCTTGGATGTAAAATAAGACCACATAAAAAATACCTAACACACGAAATCTTTAATGGCTGCAATATGATTACGCTGTTTATTCTGCAACAATCATCCGACAATTGTTGTCTAATGACGATCCGATGTGATAATAGTGACCTCTATCTATCTAAGTCACGAAGACAGAGTGAAGTGAGTTAATGAACGACTACTGACCGCTTTATCCTAAACATATAACGCGTTTGCGACGCGATTTGATCCTTGCCATCAAAGGATGAGAAGTTATGTGTTATACCAACATGTCCAGTTAATTTCCGTGCGCTGCAATGTGTCGATCACGATGTTGATTACCTATGGCGCAATTTTTCGTGACCAAGAGTTCGGTTAAACGATTGGCGACATCAACCCTTGCACAAACAAACGATGTGAGCGCATCCATTATCTAACGAGGATAATGCTCGATGCGCACTAGGCAAAGGCTGGCACATTTACATCTCAACAGCAAACTAATTACTAGTCTGGAGCTGCGTCACCCTTACAATGCTTAGCTAATGACGTTAGTAAAGTGCATGCTTGCGGTAATCAATATTCGTTCCCAACTAAGACCTAACCTTGTCAGCAATATTGGCCTGAACGATATGTTATATTTTATGCAGGTGTATAACATGTGATATCTCTAAAAGGCGTTGCTGCAAAACAATTATATATATATATATTGTATTTTTATGGTTGTGTTCCGTAAGTGTTAACTCCAACGATGCTTAACTGATTGGCAAGATAACATAGTACAGGTAAAAATGGGTTTTACGATGACTGTAAGTGGATTGTCACCTTCCTATGACCTTTAGTGGGTCTAAAATACGATACAGTGTATCGCGGTGGCTTCAGATGTAATCCAACCAAGCACAAATACACCCTGTGATTGTATGATACACCGATCAAGTCGAAATCAACAGGGACCTATTTCTGCAGTATTGCAATACGAATGAATTAATTCATGTTAGATATATATTTTGTCGTCAGTATATGATCGAGTAAGTAAGGATAAGTCTCGTCACAAAACTCGGCCACAATGTGGAGATCGTCAGTCAGTAAAGCAAACGCACTGAAGCTTCTATCTTCCTATATCTATGGAAACCTTTGGAATGGTTGCTTTATATCATCTATCAGAGAAATAAGTGATGGAAACATCACTATAGGAAAGTGCTTGACGTCATCAGTGGTTTAATGGGATCGTTCGTATTCCGGGTGGCAAGTATGCACAAGGACAAAAATTATAACAGCGGTTCGGACGTCACCAGACGACGATTTGATGTCATCAAATAACATCAATATCATATTATGCCAGCAGCAATTTTTCTCTATGTATTTAAGCAATATTTGTCAATGATCGTAACGTTTATAACGTCACGGCCAATTGTCTAAGCCAGTTAGGTGTATTGAAAGTCAGCAATTGCGAGGAAATAAAATGGTACAATGGATATTTGCAAGCTGCTAATGTGCGGTGTCACATAACATTTCGTAGGCCATGCACGTTATTGCAGGTTGGTTCAGAACCATTATAACGTATCTTGATTCTAACAAGGAAATGACATTTACGTTACATAGAAATACCTCATTAATCTCAGTTAAGATTAGGAGTATTATTCGTTTAGCATAATGCCAATAGGGTCCTTATGGAATGGGTGATATGCTCTGCAGGATGTATTAATCGGGCAATGCTTAACTACTTAATTATATATGAGTTGTTTTCTTACATCTTGTAATAATAATTCAGGCCACATAACACGTCCAAACATATCAGCATACTCAGACAAACGAATGTGGCGAACTTAGGATACGATCAGAGACGGACATGAAACCAATGCGTAAGCATAATACCGTGCATTGGCGATATATCAATAAATACAGAGTGCATTGTCACGAATTAGACAAAACAACATCAAATATATTACCAAATGGCTGTGTAAATGGACGGCACAATTATAAAAACGCATAGCTTATTGCAGTGCCTCAAGGCATGATGAAAATGCGTTGTTGACTATAGCCATGGGAATCGGTGCAAAATAAATTATGTCAAAGACATCACGTGGAATAAATTAAGCTCCTGTAGTACGCGTGGCAGGTGTCTTGATTACCATGCACAGAAAGGAATTGCTGCAAGACTCAAAACCTATCGCCAGTTATTCTCGGCTAATTATAGCATATTAATTCTCAAAAGCGTTACAATTTTGGTTGTGGAACCTCCTGTACAATTGTGGTTACATAGAAAGAAATGTGGAGCTAGTCAAACAACTTTCATTATCGAGCAAATATATATAATAATAGTAAATTCTGTTGAATATAATATTAAGGTTGAAAATGAATATTATCCAAGTGCAATGGCTGCTTTCTGAATAGCATGAGCCGATCAATGTTGGAGAGCGGTGCCCAATATCCTCGACAAGCACATGGCATTAATATGATTTCCCTATACCATGAGACAATCAGCCGATGAATCTAGGTCCGTAAATGTTGACATAAATGCGGCATCAACCACCGATTGATGGCAGTTTTAATGTTATAGAACATCCCAGGTCTGATTTCGTGTGATATGATTACATGGCAATATATACAATATATTTACATCCATTATGATTTAGCTACATATTAGAGGAGTCATCTGAATATTGGGTCGGAAAAAGGCGATGGTGGTTATGTATACTCGCTTTGCGGCCGCAAGTATAGTTGCCTTGACCTCCATGACGTACTTGAACTTAAACTCAGTACATATTCCGAACTCACTATATATAGCTCCAGACGCTGCGGCATTGATCCGGCAATAGACCCAATGATAGAGCCGTACAGCAGACCACCTTAGGGCGAGAGAATGGCAAAAATGCACACGACGCGGTGTGCGAGCAATGGCGAGTTTCATAGAGAAGTAGATAGCCACCTTGACTAGTGTTTTTCTATGTTTTTGTTTGCGAGCCAAACTCCAACTATTTGGTGCTATGGTAGCGTGCTTGATCATAGACTGTGCATTCCAATTCGTCACACTCATTTTTTTATCAAGGAAAATAAGTTTCAAAAATGTCACAGGTATAGTAGATAAGGGACTTTAGCTTTCTCTCAGACGGCTAATGCAGTAGGACACCTGCTTGACTGCTCGAGAGTTTTACATTTTAACAATTTATCTCACTCAAACACCAGTGACCATTCATATACTACATGTCGTGACAGACAGAGAATAGAACATGTTCAGCTCTTCGTGACAAGGGACAACAAACCGCAGCAATACTCGGTTAGTGCGACATAACAGTAATTTTCACAGAGATTATAGTACGTAAATGTCCGTACGCACGGGCGCTGCTACTTCTCATCGCAAGAAAAAACAGTTACTCTCCAGCATTCACCTTGAGCCGGCGCCCGCCTTAGACTCATCTCCGATAATGATGGATACAATCTGGGATCGATTAACTCACCTGACTAGTGGTCCTTACAGGTAGCTGGTATTGATTAGGAAATAACCATATGGTCTCTTATGGGGTATATCATCGCTGCTGTTAAACACGCTATGTGCGGTATGACGCACGTATGACACGAACGCGGTGAATTTTCTTCCATTGCCGTATTAATACAGTCATGGAATAGCTCCAATGTTCATTAACACATCTCTGACTTGCATTTTGACACCACAACCCATCTAATCAAATCGACCTGTCCTCCAGTGACTACCAAGTATATACGAGTGGGTGTTTTTCGAAACCATTCACTCTCGTTCAGCTGCATAACCCGGCTTTAATGCTTATATCACCCGGATGTATAGATATGGCGTAGGAACTGCCAAAAGTATCGGGTAAAATCAACACCCTTTCAACCCGCCCACACCTAACTCAAAGGTGTGAAGGTGTGGTGGCTGCCTCGTGTTCCTTGAATATACAGCAGACATATGGCCTCAAGCGCTACACGTCTACAACTGGTCGGATCATTCACAAGGATCCGGGTGGCAGTGAAACCTTGTGGGTAATCACGGCCTGTGATCTCTGAAAGCCCCTGCTTGTTCCCGCCTGCTGATTCATTGCCCGTGTTTGGGTGATATCAAGGAGGTCAGATCAGACAGTCTGTCCTCACAGCAAGGACGGAAGCACTGCAATAGGGTTATTTCGCCGGCCACGCCTCACCTCTGAGGGCACCACATCGTCTTCGCCAACATGTGGTAAATTACGGTATCCCCACGTAACATGGGCATGAGAGACAAAAAGTAATAACCAGTTTGTACGGTGCAAGAGGCAAAGTTTCTTTGCTTGAATCAGACTATGCAGTTGTATCAATGACTTTCAAGTATTCAACTTGATCACGCTATTACGCAAATCATCTGTTGCATTCGAACAACCTCAACCTCTGGAATATATAAACAATTTGATACTCCTGAAAGCTCAATAATGCATTTACAACAGCCACACTAAATAATATTTGCGTTAAGTCACTCCATTGGGCTTTATCGACACCGTTGCTCATGGCTCCTTTTAGTGAGATTCGGTCTACACTGTTTTTTCATTACTTAAGTCGTTTATACATACAATATTCATCAATTTTCTGAAAGTCAACATTTTTCATAGTGCAGTAATGTAATCAGAAAACCAGCTGTGGCGCCTTCCGGAGTGCAAACAGGTTGTTGGTAGGTACGCCAGAACGAAATGGATGTGGGGAAATTGTGAAAATAGCGTTTGTTGCATCAATTGGTGGTAAAAGCCTGTATAATGGTATCTATTGATACCTATATTCTGCTGCTTGACCGACTTTGATCGAGACTGCTTTACATGCACATTGGGTTTTAGTAAAACGACAATTACTATCAGCCACAGCACAACCAAATATTGATACATAACAGATTGGTAGTTGCTGTAAGGTAACATCGATCAATTCACCATCGCGACCGCCACCAACTCACAACTATTTGAGTATTGCACAAAACGACAACCACAGCTTGAAAACGAACTTAAGGTTGGCATTGTGCTCTACCTCTGTCTATATTAAGATGCAAAAAAAGATGACAGTATTGGAAACTTTCGACGCCTCGTCCCATTGGTTGAAATTGGTGATATATCCCTCAATATTGTATATTAACCAAAGACAACACAATTGAACACATATTGAAAGTTTTAATTACATAGCCAGGGGTTCTGGTTCATATTGTCTCGTTTATTTCGAATTATAACCCTTACAGAGATACTTACATTAACATGAATTTACATTGTACGTAGTTATATATACTATCCACTGCAACCGCTGATTGTAACTTTTCTTGTGCCATTTTTGGACTATTTACTGACTTTGAAATTCAACGTTTTCATGTTCAATCACTAAAATAGCTGATGAATAAAGTTCAATACGCTTATAGCTACACAAGTGAAGCACTGACCAAAACACAGAGTACTAAATATCACCAACACTCTCCTCAATCGTCCAAGCCAACAGTCGGACAGTAATCTAGATGCTTTAACGACACAGCGATGCTAGGTCGGAAGTCACTATAAACAGGCCAGATATAATTGTTACCCTGATTAACGGAGATAAAAATAATGGCAAAGAACGGTAACACGGGTATAATTATTTTGCATGTCAAGCGAGCAGTAGGTGACAATACACGGAAAACTCACTCGGTTGAGCTGCAAAGTACTCTGAGTCAAGACTATCGTGTAATGGCCGACTACAACTTATCACGTGGCTTGTGTCATGTAAAGTATCGCCACGTGGCCAGTTTGTGACGTAACACATGACTATCGTCTGGACGTCATTAGGTGTCAGCGTTTAACCGTCATTGGGCGTCAGTTTCTAGGCGTAACGGGGTATTTCGTATGGACTGCAGTGTATCCCACTTCAGAGATAGCGCTTCATACAGTGCGGCTTGATGATTGTGCGGTCATATTTGCAGACGACAACCGTAAAATGGAGGAATCCAGGTACTAGGGCTACGAAGGTCTGATTTAGACCGACCCCACGCTCTTAATGCGCAGATAATCTCTGTTAACATATACTTTGTTCTTTAATGTCAGCACAAGCTTATCAGCCTTACTTCAAAATGAGAATTGCAATTGTAATCTATATATGTCTCGGTGTTCTCATTGTTATCATATCGGGAGTTCTCAATACTAACTGGCCCCTACCGTGACCAAACCCCTAATAAACTCGCCGCGATTAAATCTTTTTCCCTGTCTAGATCCCACCAAAATCCCGCCATGACACTACACCATGGCAGCAGCAGTACACTTTGCTTTCTTCCTTATTGGATAGTGATCTGAATGATCTTACTTTGTGCTCCTGGCATTTATCCAAACAGTTTACCCCATCTGAACTTGCATCACACTGATGTGCGTTAGATGGATAGATAATTTTAACAAATGCTTAACATGACATCCGACATCGAAATGTCGTTGACGTGGTCTGTTACATCGATGTCTTAAGCAAAATGCAGTCCACATTTGTTTTTTTATGCGGACATACTTTCGATTCATCAGACCGCCTCAGGAATAAGTCTATGGACGATGATAGCTGCAATTGAACCTACCTGTACAATAGATTTCAATGCGGTTGACTGCATCAGTGTATGAAAAAGGATAACGAAGGAAACGTCAGATTGGTTTGCCTGTTGGTATGAATTCAATACACCTCGTGCAATAATGATCGATAATTTTCATTCGTATTGCTGTGACAGATACACAAATTGAGTAGTGGTAAGTTTCGAGGCATATGTCAGACACGTTTGTTATAAAATAAACCCTCATGATCACCATCAACTTGCACCTAACAGCACCTTCAAATAAGGGCATGCTATAATGTGAAGAAACACTTGAATGATAAATATATAGCACCTCACTCGATATATGATGGAGCCTGCTCATGAAATCGTTTCTCCACAGCATCATTTGTCACTTACGATAAAGACCAGTGCCGGCAAAGAACATCACTACAAACTGGATATAATAATGCCACCAATGTGGTCACTAAATGCCGAATAAACGATGATGTTTGGCTTCCTGGATGATTGATGGGACATTTAGACGGAGATCTATGCTAAACTAACAATGTTTATATTTTACCGACCAATCAAGGAACAAGAGTTTTGTTTGCTGTAGTGAATACCGAAGATGTTTTACCACGGCTACCAGGATACGTGGCTATGGTGGTTTATAGATGCATGAGAAGAGGAATACATTTTCTCAACCTTAGGTAAAGGCTACACATAAATGAACGCATTTGTCGATCAGCAGTTAAATCACTTTGGTGGCTCCTAATATTATAAGCGCTTGTCAATCGACACCTTGAGTCTTGTCCACTGGGGAATAGGGCTAAATGCAACAATATGCCTATAAATAAGACAGACCAGCTATTTTGCGAAAATGTTTGGTCATCAATTCTCCTTTGATCTATTTGTCAGATAATATATTGTTGTATGTGACATCGTTGCCCTGATCGGGGACTGACTGCTATTGATCCCCTTATGAATAATATTCATTAGTCACACGGAGCAAATAGGCAACAGGTTACGACAAGGAAACACCCGGTATTCAAATCAAATAGGCTTGCTGTTACCGAAGTGCCATAAAGCACGACGCAAAACTGGTACTTCAACCCAGTTTTAGGTTGATGAACACTGCTGTGCGGGAGTATTAATTCCTTTAAAGGTTATTCAATTTAGTCCAGCTTGCCTAATCGACTGATCAATGACAGAGGGAGTTCATATGGGTGTTAATGTACTGAAGGACGCGAATGCCGATTTCTAGGAACATAATACGATGACCGATTCATATTGAGCTGATCATTTAGAGAAGATAAAAGTACTCTTATGCAACAGCTTACTTCAATATTGTTCTACTACAACAGTGCCTACACCGTGCGAAACACGAAGTCGGGATAAGCTGCTGTGTTGCGTGGGACTTAATATAATCAATGACTATACCATATGACGAATATAAGCTCTCCTTTATTAGGCACGCTTCTGGTGATCACATAGAGTGGGTTAGAGAAGATATATTATCGTTAATCCAAAGGCGATGTCGTCATGATCCTACGCGACCTTTATGCACTAATAAGCAGATAAGTTTGCCGTTAGTTCGCCACTAGCAAGAGCAATTTTGGAGTCTTGTAGGATTCGGGTAACTCTGGCAACATGAGATAAGGTAATATTTGATGGAAAAATTTAAAAACCCAATCCTATTTTTGGTCGGCATAAGCAATTTACATTTCATTGATATGGAATAGAGCATCGTTAACCGTAAATATTGAATTATTGATAGCTTGTCAATTGATGACAGAAATGCTTTACACTGGCGACAAGTTTTGTTCACTGTTACACGTAGTGGCATACAGGCTGCCGTTATTGTGACTAATCAAGCATGCCGACCTGGCAGGAGGGGCAGCATAGAATGTCAACAGCGTTGACTGTCTGTTTCATACTTGACCTACAAGACCACATGGTAAATTCAATGTTAACCACTTTGTAAATTCAATATTTACCACACGCAGACGGTCACATTGTTTGAAACGAATTTCATTCTTGTTATAACAGCGCTAAAATTGTCCTAAGTTTTGGTCTGTAGGTATCTACTGCAAATAACGCCGAATTAACCGTTCTGTACAGAACAATCGTTATTATTCATATCATGTTATATGCAGCTTGTACACAATTAGATGCAACATGTAAATTGTATGTCTTACGAGTTGTCCTCGAGGTTTAATTTATGACTACAAGTTTTATCTTCTAACATAAACGAAGTCCACAATAAACGTAACAGTCCATTGGTTTATTTTAACAAGATAAAAGGTCAAAGTACTCGCCAATCCCGGCTACAACAGTAGGTAATATCGAACAACAATAAGCAACGTCGTCAACCGTATTGACTGCCGTCGCTCAGTGCTGGCTTAGGTCACCACTGGATAACAGATGTTGAAAATGGCTACTTGTCGTGCCAAGGCAGAACCGCTATTCACTAGTTAGACTATTTCCGTCCCCAATGACATGGTTGGTTCCTCATAATTGGCGACGCCAGCATGTACTGACTTCATTACCAAGCCCGTTATTGATCTCACAGTAGGCAATAGGCCGCACTAGATCTAATCATGCCGGGACCCAAAATCATAACACGCGCTGTTTGTTGATACAGCATTAAACAGCCTACGTCATTCATCCGTTTGATCCTATCGTGTGTGTGTGCGTTCCTTGGCTATCAATGGCCTTATAAAAGACGGGAACCCGAATCAAAGCCTCTTCGGTGACCGTTAGTGACGTAGAGTGAAAGACATAAGTGACGCAGAGTTAAAGGCAGCAGCGCACTACTTCGACCAACGTAAAGGACAGTAAATACGCAGAAGAGGGTAAAGATGCAACTGAAGGACACGGGTAATCGATGCTTTGCTGGCCATGATCAAACGACCAATTAGGTAGAATTGCAAGGGTAGAGGTGCAGGTTGAAATGATTAAAACATAGCTCCTCAGTTTGATTCGGTGGGTCGACGGCTCTTACTTCTACTAGACAGACCACACAGTGAAAACTTAGTGGAGCACAAATTATAATAGCAGTGAGTAAAACGCGTTAACAACGCATGTTTGAGCAGACCGATTAACATTAAGGTGCTGCATGCGTACAGTTGATGCACACCGCCACTTTGCTAATGGCCAGCTCAGCACCAGGCTGTCACCATGATATAGATGCTATATCACAAAGCATTTATAGTTTGAAGAAATATTTCCAAAGGCTTTCACTGCAGTAACAAAATACCCATTTTTAATTCCGCAGCTCTGAATAGACGTTGCGCATTTGCACATGATTTCGAATAAAGTATTTAAGGTATAGTGAATCACACTATTTGTGGGACCTGACACTGATGATGCATTGAAACAGCACGCAGTTGAACGTACTTACAGCCATGATAATCACGGCTAAATATATAAATCTGCCTCTATAAAAACCGATTGCTTAATAACACTTCACTGAATTCGTACTTTTGCCATGAATATTCGATATAACAGTGTCGGACGCAATAGCTTGTGTGTCAATAGTGTTACTGACAAACTTTATACTCAAGTTTTCTGCCGTTTTGGACACACTATCCCAATTGTTTTTTTTTTTGACGAAGCACATTTGTAAGCAAATTGATCATGCCTAATCTAACTAGGGATTTTTGGGGGAAGGTTTACAAGCACGTCCCTCTCTAGGGTACACAGCGACGAGCGAAAATGGAGAGCGGTCTGCCCTGTTTGCAGTACCGCTTGCATGACAGTGCAGTGTTAACTAGAAGCGCTCTTGTTGCATTGGCGTTCTATTTCGGAACATTTATTGTCTATGGATTCTCTCTAAATGCAAGCTTACATTCAAAGTGATGAATAACCTATCTTGACTGATCGACCAAACTACAAGTTCGGATCTAACTTACTATCAAGTATTTGCCAGATTGCACTAAAATGCCTGGCATAAAAGCTGCCACTATTGCAATATGAGCACGCTGTTTATTATACAACTGTCAAATACCATCCGATAATTGACGAACCGATGTCTGCCTTACCACGCACCTATAACACCTAAGCGACTCGGTGCTGTTTGAGGACAATTGCAGGTTATGAGACGTTTTGCGTAATACCAAATACGTTCCTTGCGGCGCATTACATTTGACAAGATTCATTTACGATGATGTTGATGACTTATGGCGCCATGTGTCGCGACTAAGTGTTCGAATAAACGATGTTTGATGCTATTGAAACAACCAAACCGAGCAAACTCTGTAGCGGCAAGTTGCCATTGTCGTTATCAAATATAGCTCACGTAAGCGATTATAATTAATGCTTGCTCCATTGTTAAACATTGTGACAGGTGACATCAACGCTTCCGCGAAAAACATCCGATATTCGATGTGATCGAGTAAATTATCTGCAGATGGTATTGCGCAGGGCATGCTAGGCAGTGACTTGTACATTTACATCTCAAAAGCAGCGCGGACGAACGAATTTACAGCCTGGAGTTGTGTCTCGGTTACAAAGCATAGCTAATGGCGTTAATGAAGTGCATGCATGTAGAAATCAATATCCTTTTCCCAACCTAGACTTAACATTAACAGCAATATTGGCTCGAACGTCTTCTTAAGTATTAAGCATATCGCTAAATTGTGTGATTGCATATCGTCTAAGCAATGCATTGTATTTTTATGGTTGTGTTCCGTTAGCATTAATTCCCATGATGCTCAACTGGTTGGCAAGATAACGTAGGGCCGGTAAAAGGGTTTCAATATGACGGTGAGGGTTTTGTCTCTTCTCAGGATCCGAAGTGGGTATAAAATTCGACATAGCATAGCGGGGTGGCGGTAGATGCAATCCAATCAAGAACATATATAACACGCTGTGATTGCATGATACACCGATCAAGTTGAAATTAAACATAATGGCTTGTGCTTTATCGCCTTCTTCACGCAGAATATATCGGCAATATATGACAATGAGAAAAACGTCGCCGTACACGTTCGGTGAATACCAACTATTTGCTGTATGTCATTGGTCACACGCATAAGTTATTTTGTTACTGTGTAATGTATCGTTTGGCGGTTTTCAGATTCGTGAAAAAGGCACGGTAATGTATGTCACTGCAGGCAAATACATGATAGGCCTCCTGTCATGAAGATATGAATAGATTTATAGTATTGTTTTCAGCCCGTGGCGTACATTATAGATACCATGAGTATATTGTCTGGGGGTGAAATCTATTGTCAAATGCTGGGAGATTGATTCGTTCGTCATTTTGAATCAATACTGTATTCTTTTAACGAGGACACAAACTTCGATAAACCAAGGCCCTTTATGATCGGTAATTTATCTTTCGACAGCCTATGTATTATCCGTCGACGAACCGACAAATTTGAAGTCTTACTTGTAAGGGCGTCCAACGCAGCACACCCTGCCGAGTTGTTTTTGTCATTCACTCTGCCAAAACGGACGGTGGCATGAGTATAGACACATAGGTTATCCGTAGAGTCGTAATGCAGCTTAGTGAGACCTTATTGCTTTACCTATTGTGTCTATGACTATAACGGTCGCTGCTATCTTCGCGCTTGAGGGCGGATTCCTCAATGATGGAACTGGAAGACAACTAGTCATTCTCGCAGCCAGCCTCATCTTCATTGTTTGTCCATTCTGCTTGACATTCGTTAGAGGGCGCTACAATACATTGGACGAATTACCGCGGGCGAGAATTGGTAGGATCTCAACAGTTAGGCTTCACACATAGACATCAATGACCTGGGTTTTCCAGATAAGTAGGTTATATGCTGTCCCGCTGTATACAGGGTACATGTTGATCTCACCGTGAGCAGGAACTGACATTAACGCATAATACAGCACATGTCACTTTGTGAATATGCAACACTGCTGTATTTACTCTGAGTCGTAAGTTTCCTTCATTGAAAATGTAATCGTCAAAATCGTTTCTTATTCGAATTTTAACATGACAGCAGCTGCAGATGATTGTTATGTAAAACCTTGTTCCGCAGTTACTATTTAGTCTAATAGCAAGCCCAGTTATTGTGAACGTTAACGATCAGCCCATCACGTCATCTTTAGCGCTACCTTTTGATTCTTCCAAAATGAGAAATCGGTATATTATATACTATCGATCCGACAACTCGGTAAACAAAAGGACTTAACCCTAATCCACCACCGATGGCCTGCCCACCAGCTCCCGGTAGCACATATCGGTAAGTGCAACTTTAGGCCAAAACCATTCACGCAGTAAATTTATCGTAAACCAAAATGAGCTTCCCATCGGTGCTAATGACCGCTCATAGTTTATATTAGGTGTGGGTTTATGTTTTAAACTAATTTTGTGCCGTAAATAGATGTGGCACTTGCTGAGCGTGTCACCCTGCATAAGCATCGTAAGCTACGAACGAAACATCGATGGATATTTTTTCCAGATGCATTAGTCGAGAGACGGTAAGCTTTGAAGGTGGTCTATAAACTGATATCTCTCGGTCTACTCTGAATAGTCTCTTTTATATTACAGTCGAAAATGTCTCATCTGACAGAAACAGAATATTAGGCACGTTACTAAACGGTGTCAGTCTTGCTGGTTTGCATAGCCGTTAACGAATATAGAAATATTCCTGGCACCTTCTTTGTCCTCCGAAATTTCATTATTGGAACTACCCAATGGATAGCCGTAAAATTACTTTTAGGTTTGTGTTTGCCGCATGAAGTACCTATGGTTCTTTGGGTTTGTGTTTGCCGCATGATAAGTGAAATAGGTTTTTGCAAGGTGCTTGCTGGGACGTTAGTAGTGCTGGCCCTGTATCACAGCATCCCCATCCATCACCGTTGCTATATCACCTCATTTTTAAAAGTGACGATAAATTCCAGAGTAACATTACATGGCATTGCGATAATGCGTTGATATTGGCGGTCAGATAAAGCTGTTGAACCTTGAAATTTTTTCCATGATACATGCAGAAGGATGTGACCAAAGTAATCATTGGATGTTATAATCGATCGAAATCCACCCGTTTTTTTCTTCGGGTGCAAAATAGTGTCGATGCTGTAGATTATTCAGGCCCGAAAGGTCAACGGGACCTTACGAATGATAGCTTGAACAAGAGGAAGAACATCAATAGAGTAAACGCACTGATGCTTCTCTCTCCCTATATATAGGGTAACCTTTGTAATCTCCGCTACATTTCATTCATCGGAGATGTAAATTAGGCGATTGAAACTGCACAATACGGAAAGTGCTTGACGTCATCAGGAAACTGCCGAATACATCAATACAGCTGCCGGAAGCAGCTACAGGCGATCATGTCACATGTATCAGCGAGCGTTCCATGTTCTCGAGGAAGCTTTTGGAACATACGGATCTGGTGTCATGCAATATACGTATAAGAGGTTAGATAGTTTCTCGTTTCAGGCGATGGTTGATGTTTTTGGCTTTGTTGTTATTTCGCTTGTATATCATATACATGTTTCCTCTACGTTCATATCATGACATTAATGCTACTAAGTGTAATCCAATAAAACTACCAATGCCTTGTGTTAAGCCTTATTTGTGGGCTCAGGTCGTGATTCATAAATATATTTAATCAAGGGTACATCAATAGGTTTATGCCATGTGTGCAATTATCTATACCACAAAAGTTGTAAATGCCAGTTCTATGATGGTCCCGTCAAGAGCTATCCTAAGAGCTTAGATTATGATATGGATATGAGATGGAAGAAATAAGCCAGTAGGATTTGTATTAGACACATCGCTTTTAATCAGTGGCATGCAACGCTGGATGGTGCATATAATCTTCTGATTTTCATCTTCACCAAATGCTGTATATCAGCATACAATGCTTGCAGGTGTTAATTTCGGCGGTGTTTGATGCCTGGACAGGCCAATATGTTTTCATTGGCAATATGTCGGCCCCATGGATCATAAAATTGCTTGCTGCACGAATTTATACTAGTAAATGGCCAATATTCGTGTATGAAGGCTGTAAAAATTAGGTGCATACCTAACTCGCATCTATGTGTTTTGACATGGTGCATATTTGTTAACATTACTCGGGAATTGCGACAATGCGTTACGTTTGCAGCTAGAATCACCACACAAACACTTTCCAAATGTAAGGAATATTTGTGCATGCACTTAGATGCATTAACGGCATCTGAATAAGCATTATTACCATATTTTCTGTTATGGACAAATATCACAGGCTATGTAACTTGAATGCCGTAGTTAATTAGTTACTACTTATGAAGTTAATGCCATCATTTCCTCGCGAGTCAAATAAATTTAGCTTACTTAACCGCTTATGTTTGACTAACATAATATTTTAACAACTGATATAAATAGCACCCCATATGTCAGTTTTGATTTCTGCAATAAAAGTGAGAAGAAAAGCTGAGTGCTACAAATCCGCCATTAGATTACCGCCATTAGAGTGACGCATGATAATGTGCACTGCGCGTTTCGAAACTTATTACCACAGCCAGCTGCTTTGTTAGAAGGACAATTACACCTGTAGCAGAGAACAAGATGAACCCTCTACTCCCGGCCTCTTGCCTACCCGCTACGAGGACACGATATAGCACACACAGTGATTAAGGATGTCATTGGCTCGAGCGAAGGTCATTCGTGATTTGCTTGTGTGGATATTGTCCAGTAATGTTCAATGTGGTATGTCCATTAAACGAGGTATACCCACTTCGCTCAACAAGATGACCTTGCAGGCAACACTATAGCAGCTGTGCTTGCTGTCTAAAAGCATTACCATGACAGTATCTGATATCGAACATTACGAAAAGTTTGCAGAACGATTTGTTTTGGGAATACACGCAAATCTGGGTGATATTACCACACCTACAATCCCGACCTCCTATCTCACGCTTAGCACCACTCATGACAATTGACTGCTGTGGTGTATCTGCTTACGTCGAAATTGTTGTGAGCAACTATGTATGGCAGCAGTTGCTGTGGAATCATCGGTTATTTATCCTACGGTTGCTTCTTAGACAGAATTCTTCATTTTCGATAGATGGCTTCAGTGTTCGTATAACACACCACGACCCATTGTTTGTGCATGTTAGCTTAGAATTGCTCCGATCAACACTGCCAACATATATTGAATAAAGTTACGTATGGCTCTTATGTTGATCTCACAGTGAGCGGGAACTGACATGAACGCATAATACAGCACATGTAACTTGGTGAATGAGCAACACTACACTGTGCACGTCAGCCTGCATACCAATCATCCCCTTCCATTACAGTTGCGATAGCTTCTCGTTGTTACATTACATGTATTTGCGATAATGCATCGATATCGGCGGCCAGATATTGGCCGTTGTTGAACCTTGAAATTTGTGCGATGATTTATGCAGTACTATGTGACCGACTTAAGTAACTACACATGCGCAAAGTGATCATTGTATGTTATATTCGATCGAAATCCACCAGATTTTATCTTCGAATGCAAAAAAGTGTCGGCCACCTTCATTAGGCTGCAGATTATTCTGGCCCAAAAGGTCAACGGGGCTTTACAAACGTGAGAAAAAGATAGATTAAAGTAGAAGAAGAACATCAATAGAGCAAACGCACAGGAACCTCTATCTCCCCATATGCATAGGAACCTTTGTAATCTCCGCTACATTTCATTCATCGGAGATGTAAATTACGCGATTGAAACTGCACAATACGGAAAGTGCTTGACGTCATCAGGAAACTGCCGAATACATCAATACAGCTGCCGGAAGCAGCTACAGGCGATCATGTCACATGTATCAGCGAGCGTTCCATGTTCTCGAGGAAGCTTTTGGAACATATGGATCTGGTGTCATGCAATATACGTATAAGAGGTTAGATAGTTTCTCGTTTCAGGCGATGGTTGATGTTTTTGGCTTTGTTGTTATTTCGCTTGTATATCATATATACATGTTTCCTCTACGTTCGTATCATGGCATTAATGCTACTAAGTGTAATCCAATAAAACTACCAATGCCTTGTGTTAAGCCTTATATGTGGGCTCAGGTCGTGATTCATAAATATATTTAATCAAGGGTACATCAATAGGTTTATGCCATGTGTGCAATTATCTATACCAAGAAAGTTGTAAATGCCAGTTCTATGATGGTCCCGTCAAGAGCGTAGATCATGATATGGATATGAGAAGGAAGAAATAAGCCAGTAGGATTTGTATTAGGCACATCGCTTTTAATCAATGGCATGCAACGCTGGATGGTGCATATAATCTACTGATTTTCATCTTCACCAACTGCTGTATATCAGCATATAATGCTTGCAGGTGTTAATTTCGGCGGTGTTTGATGCCTTGACAGGCCGATATGTTTTCATTGGCAATATGTCGGCCCCATGGATCATAAAATTGCTTGCTGCACGAATTTACACTAGTAAATGGCCAATATTCGTGTATGAAGGCTGTAAAAATCAGGTGCATAACTAACTCGCATCTATGTGTTTTGACATGGTGCATATTTGTTAACATTACTCGGGAATTGCGACAATGCGTTACGTTTGCAGCTAGATTCACCACACAAACACTTTCCAAATATAAGGAATATTTGTGCATGCACTTAGATGCATTAACGGCATCTGAATAAGCATTATTACCACATTTTCTGTTATGGACAAATATCACAGGCTATGTAACTTGAATGCCGTAGTTAATTAGTTACTACCTATGAAGTTAATGCCATCGTTTCCTCGCGAGTCAAATAAATTTAGCTTACTTAATCGCTTATGTTTCACTAACATAATATTTTAACAATTGATCTAAATAGCACCCCATATGTCAGTTTTGATTTCTGCAATAAGAGTGAGAAGAAAAGCTGAGTGCTACAAATCCGCCATTAGATTACCGCAGGAGTGACGCATGATAATCTGCACTGCGCGTTTCGAAACTTATTACCACAGCCAGCTGCTTTGTTAGAAGGACAATAACAACTGTAGCAGAGAGCCCCTACAAGATGAACCCTCTACTCCCGGCCTCTTGCCTACCCGCTACGAGGACACGATGTAGCACACACAGTGATTAAGGATGTCATTGGCTCGAGCGAAGGCCATTCGTGATTTGCTTGTGTGAATATTGTCCAGTAATGTTCAATGTGGTATGTCCTTTAAACGAGGTATACCCACTTCGCTCAACGCCTTGCAGCAAGATGACCTTGCTGTGAAATTTACCACCTGATATCGAACTTACAATCCCGAACGATCCTACACTCAAATCTGATATTACCACACCTACATGACACCTTATCTCACGCTTAGCACCACTCATGACAATGCTGCTGTGTCGTATCTGCTTGTCGAAATTGTTGTGAGCAACTATGTATGGCAGCAGTTGCTGTGGAATCATCGGTTATTTATCCTACGGTTGCTTCTTAGACAGAATTCTTCATTTTCGATAGATGGCTTCAGTGTTCGTATAACACACCACGACCCATTGTTTGTGCATGTTAGCTTAGAATTGCTCCGATCAACACTGCCAACATATATTGAATAAAGTTACGTATGGCTCTTATGTTGATCTCACCGTGAGCGGGAACTGACATGAACGCATAATACAGCACATGTAACTTGGTGAATGAGAACAACACTACTTCATTGAAAATATAAACGTGTTTCACGTCATGACAGCCTGCACGCTGTTACCAATCATCCCCTAAACGATCAGCATTCACAGTGCTACCGTTGATTCTTCATATAAGAAATCTTCTCGTTGTTACATTGAACCATCGTTAAAAAATTTGCGATACCTGCCCACATGTTCATCGATATCGGTGCGGCCCCAGAAAATATTGGCGCAGTTTGTTGAACCTGAAAACTGAAAGAGCTTTGTGCTTATGAACGCTCATAGTTTATGCATGTACTATGTGTACCGTAGATTTTGGCATTTGCTAACTCACACATGCGCAAAGTGATAGCATCTGTATGTTATATTTCGATCGAATCCACCAGATTTTATCTGTTGAACGAATGCAAAAAAGTGTCGGCTACACCTTCATTAGGCGATGCCACCAGATTTTTCTGGCCCAAAAGGTCAACGGGGCTTTAAAAACGGAGAAAAAGTGAGAAAAAAGATTATTAAAGTAGAAGAAGAACATCAATAGAGCAAACGCACAGAAACCTCTATCTCCCCATATGCATAGGAACCTTTGTAATGTCCGCTACATTTCATCCATCTGAGAAATACAGTAAGTGATGGAAAAACATCACCATACGGAAAGTGCTTGACGTCATCAGGAAGAGATCAACAGAGCTGCCGATAGCACCTACAGGCGATAATGTCGCACATATCAGCGAACGTTCAGCGTTCTCGAGGAAGCCGTTTGCAACATATGGATCTGTTGTCATGCAATCTATTTATAAGAGGTTAGATAGTGTCTCGTTTCAGGCGATAGTTGATGTTTTTGGTTTTGTGGCTAGGAAGTTTAGGCACATCGCTTTTAATCACTGGTAGGCAACGCTGGTTGACGCATATAATAACTATTCTTAATAGGACACTACGTATGTATGTAGGCAACGCTGGTTGACGCATATAATAACTATTCTTAATAGGACTACGTATGTCGGATTCGATTTCTGCAATAAGAGTAAAAAGAAAAGCTGAGTGCTTACAATCCTCCATTAAATTAGCGCAGGAGTGACGTATGATAATCTGCACTGTTCATTTTGAAACTTATTTCCGCAGCCAGGTGCTTTATTAGGACAATATCAACTGCAGCACAGAGCCCCTACAATATGAAGCCTCTACTCCCGACCTCCTGTCTACCCACTACGAGGACACGATGTAGCACACACATTCATTCATGACGTCATTTGTTCGCGCGAAGGTCATACGTGATTTGCTTGTGTGAATACACTTAGAACCACTCATGACAATTGACTGTTGGGGTTTATCTGCTGATGGTGAAATTGTTGTGAACAACTATCCAACCCCTGTAATGGCAGTAGTGGCTGTGAAATTTAGATAAATATCGGTTATTTATCTTAAGATTGCTTCTTAACAGCATTCTTCTTTTTCTCTGAAGAATTGCTCCGATCAACACCGCCAACCATATATGAATGAAGTCACGTATGGCTCTTAAGGTTCCACTTGTGATTCATTAATCAAAATATAGCTATAATAAAAAGAGAGACATTTTCTGCATGCTCATGTGTAAACCCAGAACGTGTAGCTTGTTTTGCAGACATAATGTATGTTTATTGCATGTATGAACCATAACGATATAGGAACGGTTTGGCGTTTGTCAATATACTCAAGGATAACCACAAATAATATCAACTATCATTTGTCTGCGTCCATTTTTAATCACATTTGAAATATAGTAGTGAATAAAGTGGCTTGATTCGATGCAATATGTAGTTGATGACACGGCCTCTCTGTCACGTGGAAAAAACGCAACCATAAAAATCGGCCGTTAACGAGAGTAAGTAAGGTGTAAGCAAGATGTGATATAGCAGGAAACATATTTCCACTGACCAAGTGTCATTGGTCTGTTTGGTGCTCCTCAAGTGCATTTTGTTGACTGATATTACAATATGAATATTCTGCAATTTTGTCGATGACGTAGTGTTTTGTAATGCTAACGTTTCCAATAAAAAATCACGCAGGTTTTGATGCCATGTTGGTTAGACTGATCGCTACGAACTATCCGCATACAGGTGGTTCGTATTAAACGCATGAGTAGCCACCATTTATGTGTCACATGGGGCAATGCCCCACGAGATCGCTTTTGTTAAGTGAGTTTCCACAAGACTAGGTATTTAATCAAGTAAGCATTGCAGTAAGCGATTGAAAGTGACGTGATGCTATCATGTGATCGGAAAAAATAAGCATTGCAGTAAGCGATTTTGTTCATTGTGTCCTGTCATTACAGTGACGTGATGCTATCATGTGATCGAACCAGAAAATACAGATGAGCATAAGGCTGTCTGTAAACAAGAAAAAAACGGAGTTATCCTACCACGTATTCACGGTGTTGCGTTTTTTAACACTCGAATAATTTTGGATTATATAAACCGATCGTGGTATTATAGAATGGCTAGGGTCTTCATTATCGGCAATATAAACTAGTATGCAGGTGTGACTGAGCTACACAATCTTTTAACATTCTATCTTTTTAATTAAGGAACACAAGTTTTAGGTTCAAACACAAACATAAGTCCAGATAAAGATGTACACAGGTTTCGCCATTAGCTCATGGCTAGGTAAAAGCTGGATCAAAGTACTTTCAATGCCTTTCAATCCCGTTGCTTATTGTCGGTCATGAAAGTTGTAGAAACAGCTAACCTCTTTTTTTGGTCGTCGCTGTGTACCCTAGAAAGGCACTTGCTTGGTAAACCTTCGCGACAAAATCAGCAGTTGGATAAGGCGTAATCAATTTGCGTACAAATGTGCTGCATCTAATAATAGTTGGGAAAGTGGCGTGTCCAAAATGGTGAAAAACGTAAGTATAATCACAGAGATAGTGAGTTACACTGTTGACGTACAGACTATTGCGTTCGACAAAAAGTAAACACTTGTACAATCGAAAATTCCTGGCAAAATGCGTTACACAAAGAGTATTCAGTCAAGTTTTATTAAGCGATCGGTTTGCTAGAGGCTGACTTGGATATTTGGCCGTGATTTTCATGGCTGTAATTACGTTCAATGACACTCTTAACATTAGCTGCGTGCTGTTTCAATGCGTCACTACGGTCAGGTCATATAAATAGGTTGAATCACTATACCATAATACTTTATTTGAAATCATGTTTAAGTGCGCTACGTCTATTCAGAGCTGCCGATTACAAAACGGTATTTTGTTCCTGCAACGAAAGGCATTGAAAATGTTTCTTCCAGCTATATATGATTTATTATATTGCAATCGTTAAACCTGTCTTACTCTCTCTTTTGGAATTTTTGCCGACATTGATGCAGTCACCAGATTTGAAATCTACAACAACGATGGCGGATGTCATTTGAAGCAGTTTTTAAAAATTATCTTTCGATCTATTTGTTTACACTGCACATCCATATGAAGCAAGTTCAGCTGGGGTAAATTGTTTTGATAAATGTCAGGGAACAGCTATATATGCCAGAAGTACAACATGAGATCTTTCAGATAACATTCCAATTAGAATGTAAGCAAAGAGGAGCGCTTTGGTAATGATGAAGTGTCATGGCGGGGTTGTTGAGGGTGTTGAGGGGTCAAGACAGGTATAATGATGTGATCACAGCGGGTTTATAGGGTGTGGTCACTTTAAGAGTTAGTATTGGGAACTCCAAAAATGATAACAATGAGAACAACAAGGCATAAAGGCATTCACAAATGTGGGTTAATTGTATAGTTATTTAAGTTAACACCATAATTTCCCGGGCAATTCCGGGTAATCTGTTAGCACACAATAAAGCTGTGCTTGTTCTTAACCATCAGTGGGCGTTTCATTAGCCATGTTGCAGATACACGCGATCAATCTAGTAAGTGAGTTATCCATTTATGGTCACCTACTGTTCGCTTCACCCGTGTTACGGGTCTTTACTATTATTTTTATCTCCGCTAATCAGGAGAACAATTTTTATCTGGCTGTTTATTGTAACTGCCGACCTAGCATCGCTGTGCCGTTAAAGCATCTGGACTACTGCCCCACTCTTTGCTTGAAAGTGTATCTGTGAGCATATTCAACTACATTCTATAGCTACTTGAGTGACTAAATATGAAAACGTTGAACTTCAAAGGCAAAAACGTAACAAGAAAAGTTACAATCAGCGATTGCAGTAGATTGATTTTATATCTACATGAAAATGTTAATGTAAGGATCTCTGCAAAGGTAATAATTGATATTATACGAGACAATCGTGCAGCAGTATGCCCTGTATATGCAATTCTAGCTTTCAATATGTCTTCAATTGTTTTCCCTTTATTTAATATTTGGTGTCATATCATCAACGCCACCCAATGGTACGAGTCGTCAACCTTTTCTACTGCTGTTATCCTTTTTCTTCTTAATATAAACAGAGGTAAAACAAAATGGCAGCATTAATTTCGTTTTGAAGCTGTTGTAGTTTTTTTGCGCAAAACTCAAATAATTGTAATGTTTGTGGCGGTCGCGATGGTGAATTGATAAATGTTTTCTTACAGCAACTACCAATCTGTTATTTCACAATATATTGAAGTGATGTGGCTGACAGTAATTGTCGTTTTACTTAAACTCAATGTGCACGTATAACAGTCTTTATCATAGTAAGCCAAGCGGCAGTTATTATCAAGCAGCTGTTATTCGAACATAATATAAGCATCGATTGATACCATTGTATAGTCTTTTACCACCGATTGATGCAACAAAAGCTATTTATATCAATTCCCCACAACCATTTCGTTCTGGCGTACTTCGGAAAGCGCCACAGCTGGATTTGTGATTAACATATTATTCTATGACAATTATTGACATTCAGACAACTGATGAATGTTGTATGTATGAACGACTTAAGTAATGGCAAAAAATTGTAGACCGAATCTCACTAAAAGGAGCCATGAGCAGCGGCGTCGATAAAGATCAATGGAGTGACTTTATTTGAGCGGTTGTAAATGCATTATTGAGCTTTTAAGAGTATCAAATTGTTTATATATGCCAAAGGTTGTGGTATTACGAATGCGATAGATGAAGCACATGGGCTGCTGCTGGAGAACAATTGAACCAATGATCAGTGTGAGAGCCTGTTGAAAAGAATTACATCAGAAATGTATCCACGCATGCATGTATCCCAGCATGCTTGTATACAAAGGTACATTGCTCTCGTATTATATAGGTTCTCGCAGCTTAACGCACCGCCAATTCTATTTCGTGGGTTAAAAATGAGTTATTACGGATATTATATTCCGGCAACAGCTATAGCATCAATGTTGCTTATTATGGAAATAGATACAGAGAAGAGAGCTACGTGTATGCGTCGAAACAGCGATTGCTGTAGTGTTAGGTGTTATTGGCTCAACTAATTCAGATCATAGCCATTTTCTTTTGTCTAACAGGCAAATCATATAACAATCAAATTTGATTATGTTACGGTTTTGTTTCTGTGATCATGCAATGAACAGCTGATGTAGAACAGAGAAAAGCCCATTTTAATTGGACTCTTGAACGCGGGTAATGATACCACTGAACACAATATAAGTAGTTATCAATATTCTTTTTGTAACTAGCAAATGGATATCATATGCGGAGTCACTACCGTAGCATATCAAATTCTTCCTACATCTATAGCATCAATGTCGCTAATTATAGAAATATTGGAATAATATTCATTCATTCTCCCAACAAATACTCCGCGCCGCCAAAGTCGCACTTGGCGATTCGGCATGATTTCGTGTATTTGATATGAAATATCTAGAAACGCCGACACATAGAAGGAGAAAGGGAAAAATAAATGGTACAAGGATTAGCAGAAGGAAAAAAAAAACGAAGAAAACGACGAAGAAGATAAGTAGAGAAATATGAAGAAAAAGAAAGGAAGAAGACGTGCGACAAAAAGAAGAAGAAGAAATTGTAGAAGAACAAAAGAAGAAGAAGAGGTTGAGGAAAAAACACAACAATTGGATGAACAATATTAATAAGAAAACACAGACGAGGAAGGTGATTATTGATATATATTTAGCCTTCGTGTATCTAGAATGCAACCCCACACAAAGACTCAAGACTGATTGATTACCATAAGAGTACCTTATGCACACCAGAAGTGAAATTACCTCGATCATCGAAAGATTTCATTTGGCTATATATATATATATATATATATATATATATATATATATATATATATATATATATATATATATATATATATATATATATATATATACTATATATACATATATATATATATATATATATATATACATCATATATATATATAACTATATATATATATATATATATATATATATATATATATATATATATTTATATATATCAAATCTAATTTACTTCAAAGATGACATTATATTGAACCGGATGTCTGTCGGCCACTTGCTTGAAGATAAGTAGTATGTGCATAACTGCAACTGTGTTAATTGTACTAGAACCGATCGTGTCTTTAAATAGTAAATTACTGAGCTTCAAGTGGCCGGAAATAGATATATGCGATAAAATACTAGCTATTTCCGTTCCATTAAGAAATACTGGGACATACTGTATGGAGTCTTAAAGATTCCGGTTGCGTTGGTGCTACGGAAGCATTACATCAATTTCCCCAAGACTCACCAGCATAGGAGAGGGTAATGTAGGAACTGACACTCCAAGGCGTCTTGAAGAAGGGCTGTAACTAACCAGCAATAATTTCTCAATTGTTTTGTTATATTTTCCAAGTTATGACAGCAATAGTGCGAGTCCAAGCTCTCGTCAACAGATTATTCGAGGTGTGGCTGCTGATAATTTCATCTTAAACAAATGTACTGAGCACGCACAGTGTACAATTATTTTGCTGACGATGATACCCAGAAGCAATTCGACGACAATTAGGTTGAGATAATGTTGTACTATGCAGGGATGTTCTCGGAAACGTTACCGACAAAGAAATTTAATTTGTATAATGGCCTCACTCTTTGGCATTTCGAAAGAAAATTCACTTTCAACTTCACTTATGTGCTGGCTCGTATATTCCAGCACCTTCGTTATGAGAGCTGATAAATGTGTATCCTCCATATGACTTTGATCATCAATCATACATGTTATAGCTGATATCTACGTGCATTTTTGCAAAGATAAAGTGGCACTTTGAATTTTGTTCCATAACGGATCATCTTTCTTACTTTAATTAATGCAGCTTTGATGTGTTTTTCTCTTGGCAACTATAACAGCGGGAATGAACCCCTGCAACAATTACCCTAAATCAAATAACCCTTGTTTATTTACATGCCTCGGTGCGATCTATATGTATTTCGTCATTGCAATACACACATAACGAATACAAAAGTACAACAACCCTGAGAAATAAATGACAAACTGCTTATATAATCGGTGGAAGTGACTGGTTGCTTTTCAAGGCCGTAAATTGACGATACAAAACTAAGAAATTTATGAGATGTACAATGCAACGTAATGCTCCATTTGTCATATATACAATGCCCATAAGGTTCAAGCTGCATCGTCACTTAACATGGAGGCTACCACAGGTTTAGTGATTAGCTTTATATCAATGTTCGCTTTCCCCGTGACATAGTGCATTGAACAGTTTTCAGTTCCGGTATTGCTCAATAGTGGCCTGCATATAACAGACACGAGTATTTGCGATGATTATGATTTACGCCTATAGATTGATATTTTGTGATCATCATTAGATCTCAATCGACGCAGTTAGACCAACCACTAAGTCGGTTAACAACTAACGTGTTTCTACAGTGTTGTAGGAGTATAAATTACACAGCGGGGTGTTGAGTGTGCGGTGTTTTTTTGTTCAAGTGATTAATATGAAAATTACTTCTTACATCGATTGAAATTATGGAATATCCAAAGAAACTCGTGCCATTTAATTTCTTTTCGATTCTATTGGATTAATTATAATGTTGTATAAAGTAAGGGCCATGATTTGCGTAATAGTGTGTTCATGCTGAATACTTGAAAGGCATTGATCCAACTACTTAGTCCGATTCAGGAAAAGAAAATTTGCCTCTTGCACCGTTCAAACTGGTTATTACTATATCTCATACCCATGTTATATGGCGATACAGTTACTAACCACATGTTGGCGAAGACGATGTGGTGCACTCAGAAGTGAGATGTGGCCGGCGAAATAACGCTAATGTTGGGCCTCCGACCATGCTGTAAGGACGGACTCTCTGATCTGACCTCCTTGATACCACCCAAACACGGGCAATGAATCAGCAGGCGCGGGAACAAGTAGGGGCTTTCAGAGATCACAGGTCGTGATTACCCACAAGGTTCCACTGCCACCCGGATCCCAGTGAATGATCAGGTCAGTTGTAGACGTGTAGCGCTTTGGGCCATATGTCTTCTGTATTTACAAGTTACATGAGGCAGGCAGCACGCCTTCCCTTTTTTGAGTTAGGTGTGGTAGGGGCATTAAAGCCGGGTTGTTCAGCTGAACTCTTATATAATCACCATAAGGATAATTACTCACGATTGTTGTCGACTGTAATGAACCGTTGATCCACTGGTTAAGTATATAGATTATCATGAACGCTGATTCCAAAAACATCCGATTACAGTTCGCCATTCAATAATTTTAATGTGCGATGATATAGCGTAGTCACTGGAGGACAGGTCGATTTAATGTAGTAATACGGCAATGGAAGAGAATTCACCGCGTTCGTGTCATACGTGTGTCATACCGCACATAGCGTGTTTAACAGCAGCGATGATATACACCATAATAGACCGTATGGTTATTTCCTAATCAATACCAGCTACCTGTAAGGACCACTAATCAGGTGAGGTCATCGATCAAGGATTGTATCCGTCATTATCGGAGATGAGTCTAAGGCGGGCGCCGACTCAAGGTGAATGCTAGAGAGTAACTGTTTTATCTTACGATGAGAATTGGCTGCGCCCTTGCGTACGGACAATTGTGTACTATAATCTATGTAAATGGCTGTGATGTCGCTAAAACGACATAGAGCTGCAGCTGTTATACAGGCATATGCAAATCTCATGCTGCGGAGTGCATAGAATAATGTCACGCACGATCACCATGAATATATCTCTGACGTCATGCAGGCACAAGTTGTTTTAAGTGCCTACCCAAAAACAAACCTGTCAGTCGATGGTTAGCGATACATCCTTAAGCTGTGCATCATTACTTACAGTATCAAACCAAAAATAAAACTTCAGCAATCTTACAACCTATCGCATCTCCTTTGAAAACGCCTAGGCTATGTCATGTGTATTTAAATTATTAAGTAAGTGATACCAGCAATATCGAATGTTCAAGATTTAGTATTCAGACCATTTCTTTGCTCATAAACATAAATTAGGCTTCTAGCGTGATAATGAAAAGAGCATCGACAAAAGAGTGAGATAAATCATCGAATAAGTCATTAAATCATATTGGATGTCAATATATTGCATATAATGCAATTTAATCATATTACACGAATCGTATCATACCTTGAATTTCCTATAACATTAAAACGGCCATTTCTGTCTGCATTTAATGACCTTGACCATCGGCTGAACCTCTCGACCGTTCCTCCAACCGTTGCCCCGGTACAATAGCGCAGACATCACCAAAATCTATGAAACCAGGCTGCCAAGTGCAATCGGAGGATTACGGCTGATGTTAATTTTATCTCCTCGTTTGTAGGCGTTTTGCTCGTTGAGGAGATTGGACACCGCTCTCTAACATAAATCGGCTCATGGTATTATGGAAGCAGCCATCACACTTGGATAATATCCGTTGGGTAATAACCTTCATTCAACTTAATATTATCTTCAACAGAAGGTGATATTACCATATATTTTCGTTTAATAATGAAAGTGGTTTAACTCACTTTAACTCACTTTCTATCAAACATGTAACCCTGATTGTACAAGAGGTTGAACAACCAAAACAGCATCGCTTTTGGAATTAATATGCTATAATCAGCCGAGAAAAACAGGCGGCAGTTTTGAATCTTGCAGCATTTTCTTTCTGTGCATGGTAATCAAGACACCTGCAACGCGTTGTACAGGTGCTTAATTAACTCCACGGTGATGTCTTTGACGTAATATATTTTGCACCAATTGCAAAGGCCACAATCAACAACGCACTTTTATTTTGCCTTGAGGCACTACAATAAGCTATGTCTATTGTGGGCGTTGCCATGTAGAAGACGCAACTATGCCTGCAAGTGGGTCGTGCTTCCTGTCAGATTGCTAGAGCGCTGTCGTGTCTTCATATGACACCAAACTTTTTATCATCATTTTGATCTTCCATTATAATGAATGCTCTCTGTACAGCTAAACATTGCAACTCCTCATCATCAAATCCCCTTTTTGTAAGTAAATGAGCGATAATTTGGTACCAGATAGACACAAGATTAAAGGTATTGATGAACATCAACCTCCAGAAACACCTTATGTAGGCCAGAAACTATGATAACGCAAATGCCATGTGTACATTCTTTTTTAAATTTGTCTACATTGTAAGACAGTTATTTTTGTTTTCTCTGTTGTTTGCTCTAGTTCGTGGAAATTGCTTACGCATTTGTTTCATCTCAATCTCTAATCGCAACGTCAAGTACGTCATTGCCATATACGTTTGTCTGAGTTTGCTTATGTATTTCCAAGTGTTATGTGGCCTTTGTTATTCGCCAAGAAGGGAAAACCAACATGGATTCGTGAATAATTGCTGTGGATTACCAGATCTTACTAATGCAGGAGGTTAGAAAACAACTCATATATAGTTACTTTCTTAAGCATTACCCGATTATTACATCCTGCACCGAACATTACCCATTTCATAAGGACCATGCTGGCCCGATGCTAAACAAATAATACCCTTTATCATTATTCGAGGTATTTCCATGTAATGTAAATGCCATTTCTTTGTCAAAATCAGCATATGTAGAAGTGTTTCTGAACCAACCTGTAGTAACGTGCATTGCCTGCAACATGTTATGCACACTGCAAATCTTATGTACCATCGTACCATTTTAGTTCTTCGTAATTGCTAACTTTCAATACACTAAACTGGCGTAGACGATTGGCCGTGCCGTTATAAACATTACGATCATTATCAAATATTGCTTAAATACATCGAAAAACATTGATGCTGCCACGGTATGATTATGATGTTATTTGATGACGTCAAATCTTCGTCTGCTGACGTCCGAACCGCTGTTATAATATGGTCCTTGTGCATACTTGTCACCCGGAATACGAAGTTCTTTTCTCTATCATTTTACTTATGTCTCCGATGGATAAAATAAAGCAAACGTTCCAAAGGTTTCCATAGATATAGGAAGAAAGAAGCTTCAGTGCGCTTGCACTATTGACTGACGACCTCCAGATTGTGGCCGAGTTTTGTGACGAGACTTATCCTTTGTTACTGTCAAGCTGCATATTTTCGGCTGCAATATAAAAGAGACTATTCGGATTTTACTAAGAAATTACAGTTTATCGACTTTGTTTTCAAAGCATAACTTCTCGCAGCTAATGCAACTAGAAATCATATACTTTCGATTTATTGTTCGGTACTCGTGATGCATATCAATCACTGAGGAATCCTCTAACAAGCGCGAAGATAGCTGTTACAGTCATATATACAATAGACGAAGCATTGACGCCTGTCCAAGTGACATTATTGCATTGCGGACTACCTCGGTGCTTTGCTTAAGCAACCGAGTCTACGGCAGGGTGAATTGCAGTGGAGTACGAAAATAATGCGGCAGTATTTGGTGCTTCATATGCCCTTGAATTTGAAATAGGACCGAGTTTAAAGTCAGACTTGAAATGTGTCGGTATCTCTTTCGATTTAAACATAAGCGCTTGAGGGATTAATTGCAAATTATGGACGGCCCTGGATTCCCGAGGTACGCGTGTTAAAAGAATTAAGTAGTTCTTTACAATTAACAATGAATGAATCGACCGGCATTAAACAATAGATTTCACCCCAAGACAACATACGCATTACGTTACAAGATACCTATCATATACGCCACCGGCAGTGAGCAGGTGGCCATATTATGCCTTAGCCTGCAGTGGCAATCCTATCCATGCATATTCCTCGCATCTAACAACCGTCAAATGATCCATTACACAGTAACAACATAACTGTTATCGACAGCAAATATTCGGTATTCCACGAAAGTGTTCGGCGATGTTTTTCTCATTGTCACATATCGCTTTCATATTCTGCATAAAGAGGGTGATAAACCACTTAAAAGCACGAGCAATCATATATTGACGACATAATATGTGTGTCTAACATAAATCAATTTCTTCACATGGCAATACTGCAGAAATAAGACACTTTTAATTTTAACTTGATCGGTGTATCATGCAATCACAGCGTGTAATATTTGTGCTTAGTTGGATTGCATCTGAAGCCACCGCGATAAACTATGTAGTATTTTAGACGTACTAAGGGTCATGAGAAGGAGACAAACCCCTTATCGTCATTGTGAAAACCTTTTACCCACCCTATGTTATCTTGCCAACCAGCTGAGCATCATTGGAGTTAACGCCAACGGAACACAAACATAAACATACAATATAGTATTTAGTCCATATGCAATCACACCATTTTAGGGATATGTTATACAACTGCATAATACTAAAGAAGGCTTTTGGGCCAATATTGCTGTTAACGTTAAGTCTAGATTCGGAACAGGATACTAATTTTTACATGCATGCACTTCATTAACGCCATTAGCTATGCTTTTTAATAGTGACACGACTCTATGCTATAAATTCGTCTGTCTGCGATTTTTTTTAGATGTAAATGTGCAAGTCACTGCCTAGCATGCCCTGGATAATATCCTCTGTAGATTCGATCACACCGATCATAACGGATGTTGTTTGCAGAAGCGTTGATGTTATTAGTCACAATGTCTAACAATGGAGCAAGCATACGTAAGCAATCATTGATAACGACAATGGCAATTTACTGCGAGAGAGCAAGCTTAGTTTGATCGATTCAATAGTGTCAAACATCGTTTAATCGAACACTTAATTCCTACAATGGTCAGTATCAAACAGTGCGTAGTAGCTAAGTGTCATAGGGTTATGGTAAAGCAGATATCAGAACGTCATTGCTAACAATTATTGGATGGTAATTGACAGTCGTATAATAAACAGCGTGATCATATTGAATAAGTTGCAGCTTCGATGCTAGGCACTTTAGTGCTACCTGACATGATAATATGTTAGATCCAAGCTTGTAGTTTGGTCGATCAGTTAAGATAAGTTATTCATCGCAATGAATGAAAACTTGCATGTTGCGCTGTCATGAAAGTTGTACTGCAAACAGAGCAGACCGCCCTTCATTTTTGGTCGTCGCTGTGTACCCTAGAAAGGCACTTGCTTGGTAAACCTTCCTGAAATAATCGGCAGTTGGATAAGGAGTAATCAATTTGCATACAAATGTGCTTCATCTAAAACGTTGGGAAAATGCGCGTGTCCAAAATGGCGAACGTTAGTATAATCACAGAGATTGTGAGTTACACCGTTGACGTACAGACTATTGCGTTCGACACAAAGTAAACACTTGTACAATCGAAAATTCCTGGCACAATGCGTTACACAAATTGTATTTAGTCAAGTTTTATTAAGCGATTAGTTTGCTTGAGCCTGATTAGTTATTTGATTTTCATGGCTGTAATTACGTTCAATGACACTCTTAACAACAGCTGCGTGCTGTTTCAATGCGTCACTACGGTCAGGTCATATAAATAGGTTGATTCACTATACCTTAATACTTTATTTGAGATAATGTGTAAGTGCGCTACGTCAATACAGAGCTGCTGATTATAAAACAGTATTTTGTTCCTGCAACGAAAGGCATTGAAAATGTTTCTTCAAGCTATATATGATTTATTATATTGCATCTATATCATATGAAATGGTTCCTGCCTGGTGCTGAGCTGGCCATTAGCAAATTGGCGAAGTGCATCTACTGTACGCATGAAGCATCTTAAGTTTTTTCAATGTGGTCCGTCTAGTAGAAGTAAAAAGCTATCGACCCACCGAATCAAACTATCTTAGTCATTTCGACCTGCAGCTCTACCGCTGCGAATCCACCTAATTGTCCGTTTGATCATGGCCAGCAAAGCATCAATTACCCGTGTCCCGTTAGTAGTATCATTGCTCTCTGTTTGCGCACTTACCTTCCTTAACGTAGGTCGAAGTAGTGCGCTGCTGTCTTTCAATCTACGTCAGTAATCGTTACTAACGGGGCTTTGAATTGCGTTCCCGCCTTTTATAAGGCCATGGATATCACGACACACACACAGACACACGATAGGATCAAACGGATAAATGAGGCTGGCTGTTCTGTGCTGTATGAACATCAAGCGCTTTTTATCATTTTAGGTGCCGGCACTAGATAATTGTTTCCACAAAGAGATGCAGCATTTTGTAGCGGTGGTTACACTTTCCCATTGGCTACAAATATTTCCGTTGATATAGCTGGTCATTTTAATTGGTTTGTCATCTAATTTACAGGCTCATTGTAGCATTCATCCCAATTCCTCCGCTGACACGAGTCTAGGTGTCGATTAACATGTGCTTTTATTTTAGGTGCCACCGAAGTCTTATAACCTTAGACAGACAAATGTGCCCAAAACACAATATCCTTAACATAAGGATTAAAAAATTTATCCGTATTCCATGCATCTTAGAACCCTAGCCACGTGCCGTGGTAATAAGTTTTCTGTATACTCTACAGCGAACAAAATCTTGTCCTTAGATTTGTCGACAAACAATAAACATTGTTAGTTTAGCATAGATCTCCGTTCAAATGTCCCTATCAATCATCCGGGAAGCAAACATAATTGTTTATTCAGCATCTAGTGACTTCATGGGTGGTATTAGTTTACCAGGTCTGCAGTGATGTTCTTTTCCGGCGCTAGTCTTTGTTTGAAGGGACAAATAATGCCGCGGAAAAATGATTTCATGAGAGGCTTCAATATATATCGAGTAAGGTGTTGACATTGTTAAGTTATTTATCATTCTAATGTTTCTGCATCATTGTAGCATGCTCTTATTTGAAGTGTGTTTGATGCAAGGTGATGGCTATCATGAGAGTTAATTATATAACAAACGTGTCTGAGTTATGCCCCGACAATTTCCACTACTGCATTTGCTTATCAATAACACCAATACAAGTGTAGAATATCGATCATTAATGCACCTGAGGCATGAGGTGTATTGAATTCATCCGAACAGGTAAACCAATAAAAAGGCTTCCTTTGTTAACCTTTTGTCTAGTGCGTCCTGGCTATGCAATTGAAAATTTCAATATGTTTTCAATTGTGTTGTCTTTGTTTAATGTCCAATATTTGGGCTTATATCACCAACTCAAACGAATGGTACGAGGCGTCAACTACAGAGCAGAATGCCAATCTTAAAACTTTTTGAAGCTGTGATTGTCTTTTTGAGCTGTACTCGCGGCTGCGATGGTGAATTGATCAATGTCATCTTACAGTAACCAATCTGTTATGTCTCAATATTTTGTAGTGCTGTGGCTGATAGTAACAGTCGCTTCACTAAAACTAAATGCGCCAGTATAATGGTCTCCAATAAGGCCAGCCATACGGCATTAATACAAAATAGTATAGCATATTGGAACATAATAAAGCATCAATTGATACCATTATACAGCCTTTTACTGCCGATTGATGCAACAATAGCTATTTTTATAATTTCCCCACAAGCATTTCGTTCTAGCGTACCTACAAACAACCTGTTTGTACTTCGGAAGGCACCACAGCTGGATTTGTGATTAAATTACTACACTATGAACATTGTTGACATTTAGACAACTGATGAATGTTGTATGTATGAACGACTTAAGTAATGACAAAACATTGTAGACCGAATCTCACTAAAAGGAGCCATGAGCAGCGATGTCGATCAAGCCCAATGGAGTGACTTAATGCAAACAAGTTTTATTTATCCTGTTGTAAATGCATTATTGAGCCATTAGGAGTGTCCAATTTATAAAGCACATTTAGTTTGATGCAATAGAAAGCCTTTTTTAGAACAGCGAAAAGCCCATTTAAATTGGACTATTAAATGCGGGTAGTTATTACACTAACAAACAATATAAATAGTTATCCATTTCCTGTTTGTATCTAACCAATGAATATCATATGTGAAGTCATTACCGTCGCATATTAAATTCTGACTACATCTATGGCATCACGGTCGTTTACAATAGAATTATCGGAATATTAACGAAATAGGTTTTGCCTATTTTCCCAGCAAATACTCCGCGCCACCAAAATAGCACTTGACGATTCAGCGGGATTTCGTGCATTTTGGTATGAAAGATCTAGAAACAGAGAGACAAGATGGTGAAGGAGAAAAATAAGTGGAACAAGGAACTAAAGAAGAAATAGAAGATGAAGAAGCAGAAGAAATATGAATCAAAAGACAAAAAGAAGAAAAGCGAAAAAAGAGAAGAAGAAGAAGAAGAAGAAGAAATAGACTGAAAAAAAAGAAGAAGAAGACAGGGAAAAAAGAAGAAGAAAAAATAATAATAAGAAAAAAAGAAGAAGAAAGGTTACAGGCCTTCATGAATGAATAAAACGAATAGATACAAGGGTATCTTAAGCGCACCAGTTACCTCGATCGAAAAAAGAAGAAATCAAAAAAAGAGAAGAAAAGAAATCGGAGAGTGAGGGAAATAATAAGAAAAAGTACAGGGAGAATAACAAGATTATTGAATAATAATAAGCGAAAAAAAGAAGGGAAAGGTTATTAGGATTTATATATATTATCATCTTCATGAATGTAACCCCACATAAAATATAAATACCTACATTCACCAGATACTGGCTAATTCCACTCAGGGTATCTTAAGCGCACCAGTAAAAGTACCTCGATCGTACAAAAGCAGAAGGGTGTATATATAGATATATATAGTCTATATGAGATATATAGATATGTGTATATATCAAAACCTTCGTGTGAATTAGCATATATAATATATAATAATATATATATCTGACAGGGCTTGTTATGATTATGCTTCCAGAAGCAGGGAATATATATACATGCGATTGAAATACTTTGTCAAATTCCGTGAGTGTGTTTGTGTGTTAAGAAAACAATGGGACATACTGCATGGTGACGTAAAGTTTCGGGTTGCATTGTGTGTGTGATACGGAAATATGACATCTATTGACCCGAGACCAGCACTTAAGAGCCATTGTATTAACTGACACGCAGTCAGTCCAAGGCGTATTTTAGAAGGACAGTGCGTACTCAATAGGCGTTGCATTTAGTACTGTTTTCTTTTTTATGAGTAATTTAAGTTCATGCAAGCTATAGTCAAAATATCATGAAAACAAACTGATTCACACTTGTTGCATTCGCCATGTTCCTTATGTCGACAATGAAATATTCTTAAGCCTAAACGATAATGAATGTGAAAAGTGGCGATTCTTTTATTATGACTGAAAACAAAAATAGATTGCGACTTGAGTTAATAAAACCCGCCGTTAGCATAGCGAAGGACATTAACGTTATAGGGCTTGCTTTCGATTGATAGCCATAAATATGACCGTTACCACATCTATCCTATAAAGGCGTCACTGTCGCCCTAGCCACAGAAAGTTTTCAACAAAGCAAAGATAAAGTACTGTAAATTTCGCTAGTAGGCCGAAGTGACCGTTTTTATAATTAAAGAGATGCTTCGAGTACTTATCAAAATCAATTATACTCCATTTATTAGAAGCAGTTTATAAGTAGTGATGCCTTCGAGAAGGGTAGTATTATTTTCGGTCCGGTTGTTGATAGTTTCTACCAAAGTAAATACGAAACACATTTAATCCAAGATTGTGTCGTGCTTAGAAGACAGTTAAAAGCCGCTAAATAACATTTGATGGCGGTTTCTACCAGTCTACAGCACCGTTCATTAGTACATGTTGTACTACGACTCGGTTTAATCAGTGCTGTAACTACAAATTTATTGTTCGTATTTCCCTATCTACAGTTATATGTCCTTGGAAATACACCTCTGCCCCGATAACTCGCGAATCTGCATAACTCACATCAAATAATAGACCCACTTTTTAAGACCCAAATAGCGTGTTGTTTGAACAATACATACATACATACATACATACATACATACATACATACACATACATACATACATACATACATACATACATACATACATACATACATACATGCATACATACATACATACATACATACATACATACATACATACATACATACATACATACATACATACATACATACATACATACATACATACATACATACATACATACATACATACATACATACATACATACATACATACATACATACATACATACATACATACACATACATACATACATACATACATACATACATACATACATACATACATACATGCATGCATGCATGCATGCATGCATGCATGCATACATACATACATACATACATACATACATACATACATACATACATACATACATACATACATACATACATACATACATACATACATACATACATACATACATACATACATACATACATACACATACATACAAACATACATAGACATACATACATACATACATACATACATACATACATACATACATACATACATACATACATACATACATACATACATACATACATACATACATACATACATACATACATACATACATACATACATACATACATACATACATACATACATACATACATACATACATACATACATACATACATTCTTACATACATACATTACGATTTTCCCACACGGCACGGCAAAGTCGGTATTTGTTAAAATAGCTGCAGACAGAGCAATCCATGGAACAATTTAGTGTTCGTATTACAGGAATAAAATCCTTTTCAAACAACCTGGACGTCTGTGTTTGGTGAACAACGAGTTTACTTAGTGGCCTTGTCGGTCACGTATAAAACAGACAAAGTATGTGCTTCTCTTTGCAGTTACGAATTTCGATGACATTGAATCGAATATTTATTGCCTATTGTTCTGTTATCTCTCAGAGTTGTGGACATTATATGCTGCCCCTCCAGCCAAGTCGGCAGGCTTTATTAGCCGCTATGGCGACAGGCTATGTGCCCACTGCGCGTCCTACATGCAACGCATTCTGTTAGATGTTTATAAGTTATCAATAAGTCAATAATTCTGCAACATTTATACTGTAAAAGATACTCCATTCCATATCAATGGAATGCAAATTGTTGATGCAGTGCATTATAGGATGAGGTGTTCTTAAAATTCCGTCAGATATTAGCTTGTCTCATGTTGCGAGCCTAACCGCATCCTATTACCCTCCAATTTTGCTCCCTCCAGCGGCAAACTGGTAGAAAACCTCTCCGCTTATTAGTGCATGGATAATTAGCGTTCATATATCCTCTAAAATCCGCTCTTAGTGGGCATTAGAAGCGTGCCTGACTAACGTCAAGTTCTAGTCATTGATTATTACTTTGTCGAACCAAATTCAACACAGCGGCTTATCTTAAAGTCATATTATGCAAGGTGTAGGTACTGTCGAAACACTCAAAAACACTTGTAGTGAATCATGCTACAAGAATACTTCTCTGTCCTCCAAGTGATGATTAATTAAGAATGGGTCATCGTTTCATGGTCCCAAGATTCATGATTTTTGTCGTTCGATACGTTACAACATATACTACCCCCCTCTGCCATTGCTCAGTCATCCTTCTAGGTATTCTGTTATTAAATGTCGCACGGTTAAAGTGGTGATATAAGGATATTGAAAGTCGAATTATATGAATTGATATTCCCGCTCAGCAGATTTCATCAATCAAACCAGGGTCGACTGACAGTCACGTGTCGTGCTGTATGACAGCGCGGTGACGGCAAGCCAATTGGCTTTAATGCTGGAAGCTCCTGTACGTAGCCCGTAGCCTATTCACACTGTGTGACAACTGAATACCATGCATAATTGGGCTCAATAGCATTCAGTTCTCCATGAGGGTAAAGAATTGACATAGCCGATAGCCGATTGTGTTCAAAACACAACAACTTCTACCGCAAGACAAGAAAATGAATGAATGAAATGTATCCTTCTTTGCATTATCAGTATCATCCACATAGAACAAGACCCCGGTTTCCGGGACACATAATAATCATTCTTAGTCCAGCATATATCTCAGTCAAAATGTCCCCTATCAATCATGCAGGAAACCTACATGGTTCATTCAGCATTTAATTCGACATTGATGGTATTATTATTATAGCAAGTCTGCAATGAGGCTCTTTTGCTAGCACTGTTATATATTTACAGTGGTGAAGTGTTATCATGTGCGGGATTAATAGAGAGATTGGTCATCAGAAGAGTTTACATAATTGTCCAGTCAGAGACGTTGAAAGGCAAAGATTTATTATTAGCCATTTTTTCAATATCTTGCATCAATGTTTCTCGAAGACCATTCACTATGAATTATATATCTAAATGCATTGCCCCATCAGAGGGACAGCTTTTTTTAAATTTTTATTCAACTGGTTCTTCAAATTGTTACGTGTGAAGTGCTGTTAGGTTGAAATTTACGTTTATTATGATGACAACACAATGTATCTGTGTAAAGCCTCGATGCTTTTTAGTTCCTCCATTTTCGCTGCAACCAAAGCAATAGCAATTTAGCACATCAAACTGTTATTGCACCCGAGGCAGGATATCTATTGAATTCATCCCAACCGGTAAACCAACCTAACGCTTCCTTTGTTTACCTATGCCGACACTGATACGATCAACAGCATTACTGTCTATTGTATGAGTAGATTAGATCGTCCATAGCCTAGTGCGTATGGCGGTCTAAATAATGCAGTTAAGACAAAGATGTTATAAACCACAACAACGACATTTCCATGGCAGATGTCAAGTAAAGTATTTATTTTTTTTTTCAATGAACATCTTTATGATGGAATCTAGAAATGTTACGAAGGGGTACCTTGCTTTATTACATGTCATGATGAAACTGTATGGGCCAGACACAATCCAATTAGGAAGGAAACAAAGAGAAGCGCTTCGTTGGAGCGGCTGATGTAACATTCACACGCATTCCCGGATGGACCGCAAAACATCCAAAAAGTTTTGTTGCTAAAACAAACTGTGACAAGTTCGTGATAATAATTTAACAATATCACATGGATGATTAAGCGACAACAAACCGATGAAATAAGCACATTGCTGGTGACTCATGCGTTACGTATCACCAGCACAAATAAATGGAATCGAGAATGAATGGAATCGTGACATAGTAAACACAGATGGTCGTGAGTCCTTTTGAACGCACGATGCGAGCTCATTGTTTGCGTGCGGGGCTCGGCGCTGTAGGCCATGGATGAAATATTCACAATACAGGCTATGGTACCGGCGCCAGCAGTGTACATAATCCATGTACATTGCTGTGTGTATCTTTAGAAGGCTATATCATTCATGTTGTTCAACATTGACCTGTTGCATTGAGTGCCAATCATGGAAATATCTTACAATATTTGCATTGAAGTGTCGGCAATTATCGACGCATGTGGACGTTACTTATTTCAACGTGAATCTATAATCGGCGCCTTTTGCTTCGTTGTACTATAAAATACAACCTGAAATTTCTCATCATGTATTAAATATAATAGTTGACAATTATTTGCCAGATATATGGTCAGAGTTATTGCGGAGGTAGCAAATTCATATGCTGAAATTATCTCACGGAATGTTGTACAACCAAAGTAGCGCCCATCAATAGGGTATGTTATCCATTTTCCAATTGTTGTCAATCTCTAGCGTGGTGTCACAGTCAAATATTTATTTCCACTGTGATGTTGTTTGTGCCCTCAGTGGGAATCAGTTAAGCTGTCTTTTTTTCCCGCTGTATGACCAAATAATTGTCGCCTTATAATTCCTTTTAGTTTAAGGTGCCAATACAAATCTAGGAACTATTAATTCATATTGTTTTTGTCAGCAAAGCAATGTTGCCCGGACAAGTTATTAGTCTAGTAAATTATGAATTCTTTTAGGCATATCTTGTGCTCTGTTTGGTCTATATATAATACCGGAGTTACAGATGCGTTTTAGCTACATTGTTGCACCTATGATGCGTTTTAATAGTAAAAAATATCATAGTTATCAATCCGTTTATTCATGCCAGACCACAATTCGCCAGTAAAAGCTTCCTACAATGTTAAATCAACTGTTAAAATCTGTTGGCAGTCTGAAAATGTAGCTAATTATCCATTTACCGGAAGGTGGGACATTCCATACTATACGTTTAATACAATATGATTTAATATATAAGCCGGTTCAGATTAAATGCTAATATGTGATGTTCCTGACAATGTTGATCAAAAATACAATCGTTTATTATCAATGTTTGACTCTTTGGAATACATCTTAACATTCCCTAGAATATAGAAATTTGCTACCAAAAGATGAGATTATTTACGTACACCCGAACTGTGTGGACGCATCCATATATAAATATCATATTCATTGTAATGCTCCAATGAGGCTGTTCCCTTTCTGTAGTTAACCGCTCATAAGACACGCCGTTCTTTGTACATTGAAGTATTTACGCGCATGATTCCCCACTGACATTTAAGAGGCGCTTATCATATCAGGCAGTGTTATCATACAGAGCCTAGAAAAATTGCTTATCACATATGTGACCATTTAAAAAAAAGCGACTTTAGCTATTGGTTTAGGCGGAATGAAACATTTAAAACTGCCTATAGTTGATTGCACGGTTATTTGTTCCGGGTCTCATTTAGAAAAGCGGTCTGAATATCTAAAGTAGCTCGTGCGGGATGTCATTTAACGACCGGCATGAGTATATAGTGTGTTACAATGTTTATGAACTTTGTAGTGATAAACAAACTTAACGCCATAAAATTACGTAGGGCTTGTACTTCGGATACTCATGTACGCAGTAACGCGTATTGGCATTTTAGATATCTGTCATGTAACTATTGATAAAACCGTTTAGGTGGTTAACGGTGAATCTGCATTATCGTGTTACTATATTAGTGGTATTAATATCGCATTGTGTTAATCAACGTCAATAAACAGTCTGCGCCCGCATCCTAATGGATGGTGACGTCCCACCTGTCACGATAGGTTTTTTCAATTTACCTTATTACATCAAACAGGTACGGAAACAAGTTGTGTCTATCACTGTCGATGGTAGCAGCTGCCCTGGATAATAAATCATGCGCTTTGTTTTGCAATTGATGCTGGGATGCATTTAACGTCTCCAGTGTCCTTCTGATTATCAGTGACTTCCACTTTTTTAACGCACACCATTTGTTTAATACAAACGCCTGATATTTGACGTACCAGAGATTCGCGACCATATCTTGTATGGAGCCATAAGTCGTGCACTAATTAAAATGTAACATTAAAATGCTATTAACAATCAATGCAATACAATTGAAAGAAAAAGTACTAAACGACCAAAGCAAGTATCATCAACGGCGCGACAATATTACAATGTCTGGTTTGTACCTTAAGCTTACCTTCATGATTAAGCTTGAGTGAGTACAACCACTAACACTACCACTTTCATGCGCTTATAAAGGAATTTCTAAATGAAATTAGTCAGATACAGATGAGCCTTTCGAGCTAATTTATTATATTTGGTATGATAGAGTTGATGATAATAGAAAATTAAATACAATGACGGGAGCATGGAGGGTGCATACAAGTTTAAACATTACTGTTATTGTGTGATGAGCTTGGTAATTAAGGTTAGGATTTATAATATTTGTGTTATATTTTTACCTTCAAGCGTCGTCAATCGTTAGCATCCCTCGCTCACACAATTAATCTGTGTGGGTATCAAAAACACTAACTTCCAAGGTATTTCTATCGCCTATCGAATGTAAAAGCACGAGATATATTTCGTGGGGCTTGTAAAGTCAACCCTGTATGCAAAAATGATGAATCGGTAATGAATCGGAAGGATAAGCGCATTCAATAGAAACTATTGCAACAATATTATCAAAGTCCACTTTCGCATTACAGTGTCTCGCTCATTGTGAACATTGGTGAAGCGAATAGCAACTGGACTCTTCTATAAAATGCGCTGTACATTATAGCATATGTATTTTTTTATATATTTGCTGTTGCATTGATTAGATATAGGTAGATAGAAGCTTCAGTGCGTTTGCTCTATGCGGAGACTTATCCTTTGTTACTGTCAAGTGGGATATTTTCGGCGCTAATATAAAGGAGACTGTTCGGATTATACTAAGAAATAACATTTTAAAGACTGTTTTCAAAGCATAACTTCTCGCAGTTAATGCAACTAGAAATAATATCCTTCGATTTTTTATTCGGTACTTGTGATGCATATACATCACATGACTGGTCAGCTTCCATGTCAATCACTGAGGAATCCTCCAACAAGCGCGACGATAGCTGTTACAATCATAGACACAATAAATTAAGCATTGACGTCTCTCCAGTGACATTATTGCTAACGGATTATCCCAGTATCTACCTTAAGCAACCGACGGCCAACGGCAGAGTGAATGGCAGTGGAGTATGAAAATAACGCGGCAGTGTGTGGTGCGTCATATTCACAACATACCTATCATATACGACACCGACAGTGAGCAGGTGGCCATATCATGTATTAGCCTGCAGTGACAATCTTAACCATGCCTATTCCACGAACCTAACAACCATCAAACGATCAAATACACAGTAACAAGATAACTGTGACCTATGATCGACAGCAAATAGTCGGTATTCCACGAAAGTGTTCGGCGACGTTTTTCTTATTGTTAAATCTTGCTTACATATTCTGCATAAAGAAGGTAGTAGAAAACTTAAGAGGACGAGCAATCATATATTGACGACAACATATATTTGTCTTTTAATTATGTTTTTCATATTGTAAAACTGCAGAAATAGGGCACTTACAAATTCAACGTGATTAGTGTGTCATACAATCACAGGGTGTATTATTTGTGCTTGATTGGATGACATCTGAAACCGCCGCGATTTCTTATTTTAGACCCATCAATGGCCATAAGAAGGTGACAAACCCCTTACCGTCATCGTAAAATCCTTTTATCCGCCCTATGTCATCTTCCCAATCTGTTATAGCATCGTTGGAGTTAACGCTCACTGGAAACAACCATAAGAATACATTATAATTTCACACCGATACGCAATAACGCCTTTTGGAGATGTCACATGCTATACACCTGCATAATTTTCAATATATCATCGGGCCAATATTGCTGACAAGGTTAGGTTTGGTTGGGAAGCGGATATTGAATACCACAAGCAAGCACTTCACTAACTCCATTATCCACTCATTGTAAGGGTGACGCAGCTCCAGGCTGCTAATTAGTTTGCCGCTCTGCTTTTGATATGTGAATGTACCAGCCTTTGCCTAGCGCCTTGAGCACTATCCTCGTTAGATAATTGATGCGCTCACATCGAATATCGGATTTTGTTTGTGCAAGGGTTGATGACGCAAATCGTTTAACCGAACTCCTGTCTACGACATATTGCGCCATAATTATTCAATATCATGATCGGCACTTTGCAGCACACGGAAATTAATTGGACATGTTGGTATAGCACATAACTTCTCATCCTTAAGGCATAAAATCGCGTCGAGAACGCGCTATATGTTTATGGTAAAGCGGTCAGTAGTCGTTTATTAACACACTGCCCTCTGTCGTCGTGACCCAGATCGAATTGTCGTTAGTCAGCAACATGATTGTCGCAGAATATACAGCGTAATCATGTTGCAGCCGTTAAAGATTTCGTGTGGTAGACATTTAGTGAGTGAGCATCTAAATGACATAATTCTATATCCCAGCATGTATTTTAGTGGATCAGTTAAACTATATCATTCAGTAGAATTCATGTAATAGGAGAGATTAGTTCATTTGCATGGAAGGGTGTTTCATATCTTTAGCCCGCCTGAATCCTTATAAAATAAATGTACCAAAAAAAAAATGACAATACGATATTGCCCATGTTCAGTAAGACGAGCAATAAACGATAGTATAGACACAGCTATTGTGTGTTGCACTGTTGACGTATTGACTATTTCATTCGACACATAGTAAACACTTTCTCTGTCAAATACTTCTGATGAAATGGGATACACAAGAAGTACCCTATCAAGTATTCATCGATCGGTCAACAAGAGGTAGAATGAGATATTTGGCCGTGCATTTCATGAGCTTTCCAGTGTTCTTATTAAAAAATCTTTTTGCAAACAAGTAGACTCAAAAATTGAATCGACGCGCATAACTGGTTTGATTAACCTAGGTATGAAGTGTTCGCTGTGGATGTATAAACCCGCTCAGCTGTGTTTAATCAATCAAACCAAGATTGACTGACAGCCATATATTGTGCATTGCGATGCCACGATGACGGCAAGCATCTTTGGTTGTAATACCGTAAGCTTCTACTCTTAGCCTGTGGCCCATTCAAACTATATGACGAATGAATACCACGCATATTTGGGCTGAATAGCATTACCCCGTAAGGGCAAAGAAGTCATATCTAACATTGTATTTTCTAACGAGTAGTCCATTGAGAATTGATGACCAAAATATTATCTCAAACTAGCTTGCCATTCTTATTTCTTTATCATCTTATTTACGGTCAAAATGTTACTTTAAGCCAAAATACCCCGCGGTTATGACACTAGGTGTAGATGATTATGTGTTGATTAATTTTGGAGCCACTAGTTTGAGTCAGATGACACTCACAACTGTTAAAAGATAATTTGTTCCAAACACAATAGCCCGTACCTCACGACTGAACAATGTGCCGTATGTTGTAACAAAGTTTCATTATTCTCACAATGAGCAAGAACCCTTTCTCTAGATTGGTCGACAAATATTAATTGATACTAGCTCTGCATAGATCTTTTCGCAATGTCCCTGAATAATAATGCGGA
>CM067343.1:2271882-2379382 GCA_034190875.2 Urechis unicinctus
TTAAAGCTCCACTTACTAATATGTGCTACCTGGAGCTTGTAAGCAGGCCGTCGGCGGTGGGTTAAGGTTCTGTGGGTTTTTTATTAACCGAGTCGCTGGATCAATAGTATATAATATAACGATTTCTCATTTTGGCAGAATCCAAGGTAGGGCTGACGATGACGTGATTGGCTGATCGTTTACGCTCACAACAGCTGGGCTAGCTATTAGACTGGATAGTCACAGCGGAACAAGGTTTTACATTACTAACATCTTCAGCTATGGCCATGTCAACATTAGAAAATAAAACTATTTGGACGATTATATTTTCAATGAAGGAAAGCTACGACTCAGAGCAAATACAGCGCGAGGTGTTGCTTATTCACAAAGTTGCATGTGCTGTATTATGTGTACATGACAGTTCCCGCTCACGCTGAAATCAACACATACCCCGTATTACAGCGGGACAGCCAAACTATTAAGATCCTACCCTTTCTCGCCCAGCGACAATTTGTCCTATGTATTGTAGCGCCCTCTAATGAATGTTGTACTGAGTTGACCAACAATGAAGATGGGGCTTGCTGCAAGGATGACTTGCCGTCTTCCAATTCGATCATTGAGGAATCCGCCCTCAAGCGCGAAGATAGCAGCGGCCGTTATAGTCATAGACACAATAGCTAAAATAATAACGCCTCACTAAGCTGTATCACTAAACTATGGATAACCCATGTGCTTTACTCAAGCAACCGACTGCCTATTGCAGAACGAATGACAAAAACAACTTGGCAGTGTGTGCTGTCTAAGGATAGGTTGCCAATCATAAAGGGCCTTGGGTAATCGAAGTATGCGTCCTTTTAAAAAGAATACAGTTTTGATTCAATATGACGGATGAATCAATCTCCCAGCATTTGACAATAGATCTCACCCCAAGCCAATAAACATCTATAAAATATCTATCATGTATGCCACCGGCTGAAAACAAAACTGTAAATGAACTCATATCTTCATGACGAATGAGAACAGGAGGCCTACCATGTATTTGCCTGCAGTGACATACCTTACCGTGCCTTTTTCACGAATCTGACAACCGCCAAACGAATCATTAAACAGTAACAAGATGCGTGTGACCTATGACCTACAGCAAAAAATCGGTATTCCACGAACGTGTTCGGCGACGTTTTTCTCATTGTCATATATTGCCGAGATATTCTGCGTGAAGAAGGCGAAAAAGCACAAGCCATTATGTTTAATTTCGACTTGAACGGTGTATCATGCAATCACAGCGTGTAATATATGTGCTTGGTTGGATTGAATATGAAGCCACCGCGATAAGCTATGTCTCACTTTAGACCCACTAGAGGTCATGAGAAGGAGACTAACCCCTTACCGTCATCGTGAAACTTTTTTACCCGCCCTATGTTATCTTACCAACCAGTTGAGCATCGTTGGAATTAAAGCTAACGGAACACAACCATAAAAATACAATGCATTTTTTAGTCGATATGCAATCACACCATTTTAGGGATATGCATAATACTAAAGAAGGCGTTCGATCCAGTTATTGCTGTTAAGGTTAAGTCTAGGTTGGGAACAGGATATTGATTTCCACACACATGCACTTCATTAACGCCATTGGCTTTGCTTTGAAATAGAGACACAACTCTAGGCTGTAAATTCGTGTGTCCGCGCTGCTTTTGAGATGTAAATGTACAAGTCACTGCCTAGCATGCCCTGGGCAATGTCCTCTGTAGATAATTGATTCGATCTCATCGGATACCGTATGTTGTTCGTGGAAGCGTTGATGTCGCCCTTCACAATGTTAAGCAATTGATCAAGCATGCATTATAATCACTTACGCAAGCTATCATTGATAACGACAATAGCAATTTACTGCGAGAGAGCATGCTCGGTTTGATTGTTTCAATAGCATCAAACATCGTGTAATCGAACATTTGTATCGACATGTGGCGCCACAAGTAATTAACATCATGGTAAATAAATGTTTTTACATGTGTGACGCCACAAGGAACGTATATAGAAATGTTGGTTGTACGCAAAACGTCTCCACTCCTGCAATGGTCAGTAACAAATCGCGCGAAGTCCCTTACGTGGTATAGGCTTGGTGCTGAGCTGGCCATTATCAAATTTGCGAAGTGCATCAACTGTACGCATAAAGCATATTAATTGTGCTCAAACATGCATTGTTAAGGTCCTTTACTCGGCTAATTCACTGCTTTTTGCGCGCTACACTAAGTTTTTGCAATGTGGTCTGTCTAGTAGAGGTACAAAGCTATCGACCCACCGAATCAAACTGAAGAGCTATGTTTTAATCGTTCCAACCTGCAGCTCGACCTCTGCAATTCTACCTAATTGCCGTTTGATCATGGCCAGCAAAGCATCGATTACCCGTGTCCCTTAAGTTGTATCATTGCTCTCTGCTTGCATACTTACCTTCCTTAACGTAGGTCGAAGTAGTGCGCTGCTGTCTTTAACCCTACTTCACTAATCGTCACTAAAGAGGTTTTAATCGCGTTCCCGCCTTATATAAGGATAGCCAATGCACACACACAAACACACGATAGGATCAATGTATCAACATACAGAGCGTTTTATGATGTTGGGTCCCGGCACTAGATAATTGTTTCCACCAAGAGATGCAGCATTTTGTAGCAGTGGTTACACTTTCCCATCGAAATCAATCCTGGACATAAACCTCACCTGATAACCTCGCGTCTCATTTATGATATCTTCACATTCTGAAAGTATCAGAACCCCTTGTGTTGAAGACGGCGATTATTAGATATATTGCGGCCTATTACCCGCTGTGAGATCAATAACGTGCTGGGTAACGAGTCAGTAATGGCTGGCGATATTAATTATAAAGGTCCAACCATGTCATTGCGGAAGTAAAAAGTCTAACTGGTGGATAGCGGTTCTGCCTTAGCACGACAGGAAGACAAAAAATATTTTTTCTTCAAAATAACTCTCATTCATGCTGCTCCAATCCGTCATCCAGCTAGTCTCCAAATTCTGCACTGAGCGAGGGCAGTCAACATGGATGATGACGTTACGTATTGTTGTACGATATTACCTACTGTTGCAGCCGGGATTGCAACATGAAAAGTACTTTGACCATTTATCTAGTTGAAATAAACCTGTGGACTTTAACATTGTGTCTGGACTTTTGTTTGTGCCTGAACCTAAAACTTGTATTCATAGACTAAACCTTGAGGACAACTTGTAAGACACCATTTATATGTTGCATCTAATTGTGTGCATGCGTTTTTCTATTCTCTTTTGCAGCCCAAACTGCTTGACGCTATTGCCTCAAGCCGCTTGTTACATGATATACTACAATATACTACCTAACATATAGTTCCATGGGAACTGAGACGACTAAATCATTTTCGCGAACTAGCTGGTCATTTTTATTGGTTTGTCATCTAATTTACAAGCAAATTGTTACATTTAGCCAAATTCCCCCGCGTACACGACTCTAGGTGCAGATTAACATGTGCTTATAATTTTAGGAGCCACCAAAGTGTTTTAACTGCTGATGGACAAATGTGTTCCTAACACAATAGCCTTTACCTAAGGATTAGAAAATGTATTCCTCTTCTCATGCATCTATGAACCCTAGTCACGTGCCGTGGTAATAAATCTTCGGTAGTCTCCACAGCGAACAACACTCTTGTCCCTAGATTGGTCGCCAAACAATAAACATGGTTAGTTTAGCATAGATCTCCGTCTAAATGTCCCCATCAATCATCCGGGAAGCCAACATCATCGTTGATTCGGCATTAAGTGACCACATGGGTGTTATTATCAAATCAGGCCTGCAATGATGTTCTTTGGCAGCACAAGTGACAAATGATGCTGTGGATAAATTATTTCATGAGCAAGCTTAAAAAGGTTAGTGGTCTCTAGAAACGATTACTTATATCACCAGCCATTTTTGCATTATCCTACTTCAATATTGCTCTAAAGAGCATCCCTATAACATGTCTTTGTTACATTATATCGAGTAAGGCGTTGACATTGGTTATTTATTTATCATTCAAGTGTTTCTTCAAATTATGGCATGTTCTTACTTGCAGTTCTGATAGGTACAAGTTTATGGTGATCATGAGGGCTTATTTTATTGCAAGACGTGTCTGAGTTATGCCTCGATATTTACCACTACTCCATTTGCGTATCAGTTACAGCAATAGCAACGTAAAATATGATATGTTACTGCACCTGAGGCATGAGATGTATTGAATTCATCCCAACCAGTAAACAGATCTAACGCTTCCTTTATTAACGTTTTCCGACACTGATGCAGTCACCAGCATTGAAATCTATTCTACAGGTGGGTTCAATCGCAGTCCATAGACAAATTCCTGCGGCGGTATGATGAATCGGAATAAGACCACATACAAATAACAGTGTGGAGAGTCGTTTCGTTAAAACATCGATGTTATAGACCGCAACAACGACATTACGATGGCGGATATCATGTTTAGCATTTGCTAAAATTATCTTTCCATCTCTTTGTTGCCAATGCACATCAATGTGATGCAAGTTCGGATGGGAAAAACTGTTTCAATAAATGTCACGAAAAAACTATATGTGCTAGGAGTACAAAATGAGATCATTAAGATAGCAATCGAATAAGCAAGGAGGCAACAGGAAGCGCTGCGGCCATGATGAAGCGTCATGGCGGGAGTTTAGCGGGATCGACACAGGGATAAGGATGAGATCGTGGCGGATATATAGGGTTTGGTCACGGTAGGGGTCAGTTAGTATAGGAGATCTCCCGATATGATAACAATGAGAACACCGAGACATACATACATTGCCAATTGCAATTCCATTTTGAAGCAGAGCTGATAAGATTGTGCTGGCATAAAATAACAAAGTATATGTTGACAGAGATTATCTACGCCTAAAGAGCGTGGGGTCGGTCTAAATCAGACCTTAGTAGCCCTAGTACCAGAATTTCCCCATTTAACGTTGTCGTCTGCAAACACGGCACAATCAACAAGCCGCACTGTATGAAGCTCTATCTCTGAAGTGGGATGTCTGACTGGCATTGTGTTTGTCCTGCAATCTATTCGAAATACCCCGTTACACCTAGAAACTGACGCCCAATGACCACAGGCGCTGACGCCCAATGACGACTAGAAACTGACACTCAATGATGCATAAACACTGACACCTGATGACACCCCGACGGTAGTCTTGTGTTACGTCACAAACTGGCCACGTGGCGATAGTGTACACAACGCAAGCTACGTAATAAGTTGTAGTCGGCCATTACACGATAGTCTTGACTCACAGAACTTTGCAGTGAGTTGTCCGTGTATTGTCACCTACTGTTCGCTTGACATGCAAACAAAGTATACCCGTGTTACCGTTCTTTGCTATTTTTTTTATCTCCGTTAATCAGGGTAACATATATATCTGGCCTGTTTATAGTGTCTGCCGACATAGCATCGCTGTGTCGTTAAAGCATCTACACTACTGTCCGACGCTTGGCTTGAACGATTGAAGTGAGTGTTGGTGACATTTAGTACTCTGTGTTTTGGTCAGTGTTTCACTTGTGTATCTGTGAGCGTATTGAACTATTCATCAGCAATTTTAGTGCTTGAACATGAAAACGGTGAATTTCAGAGTCAGTAAATAGTCCAAAAATGGAACAAGAAAAGTTACAATCAGCGGTTGCAGTGGATAGTATATATAACTACATACAAATAAAATTCATGCTTGTGTAAGTATCTCTGTAAGGGTTATAATTCGAATTAAACGAGACAATCATGAACCAGAACCCCTGGCTATGCAATTAAAACTTTCAATATGTGTTCAATTGTGTTGTCTTTGGTTAATATACAATATTAAGGGATATATCACCAATTTCAACCACTAGGACGAACGTTTCCACTACTGTCATCAAGTTTGTACTCCGTAAGGCGCCACAGCCGGTTTTGTAGTTACATTACTGCACTATGAAACGACTATGTATAAACGACTTACGAAATGAAAAAACAGTGTATACCGAATCTCACTAAAAGGAGCCATGAGCAGTGGTGTCGATAAAGCTTAATAAAGTGACTTAATGCAAACATTATTTAGTGTTGCTGTTGTAAATGCATTATTGAGCTTTCAAGAGTATCCAATTGTTTATATATTCCAAAGGTTGTTCAAAGTTTTGGTAGTTTATATATACCAAAGGTTGTGGTAGTACGAATACAATAGATGAAGCACACGGGCTGCTGCTGAAGAAAAATTGAACCAATGATCAATGTGGGAGTCTGCTAAAATGAATTACATCAGAAAAGTATCCCAACATGCATGTATACAAAGGCACATTGCTCTCTAAATCTATATGTCCTCTCTGCTTGAGTCAACTTAACGCACCGCCAATGCTATTTCGTGTGTTGAAAATGAGTTATAGCGGTTCAGTGCGCGATGATGAAGCAGGGTAGTGTGAATGTTCTCGACAAAGCCAGGTATATAATTAACAATGGGTATCAGCAATTATCACAGTAAGAATGTGTATTGTTTTGGTATGCCACTCGAAGACAAATCGACATAAGGTTCAAAGCAAAAGTGGCTATTCACCACTAATTGATACAGAGAAGAGAACTACGTTTATGCGTCGACCCAGTGATAGCTGTAGTGTTAATTGTTATTGGTTAAATTAATTAAGATCATAGCCTTATTCTTTTGTCTAACAGGCAAATCATATAACTATCACATTTGATTATCTTATGGCTTTGTTTATGTTATTATGCGTTTAATATAAAAATCACTTACATCGATTGAAATCATGGAGTATCCCAAAAAACTCTTTCAATTTAATTTTTGTTCTCGATTCTATTGGATTAATGATGATGTTGTATAAATTAGGGGCCATGATTTGCGTAATAGCGTGTTCATGCTGAATACTTGAAAGTCATTGATCCAACTGCATAGTCTGGTTCAGACAAAGAAACTTGGCCTCTTGCACCGTACAAACTGGTTATTATTTTTTGTCTCTCATGTCCATGTTACGTGGGGATACCGGAGCTTACCACATGTTGGCGAAGACGACGTGGTGCCCTCAGAAGTGAGGCGTGGCCGGCGAAATAACGCCATTGTAGTGCCTCTGTCCTTGCTGTGAGGACGGACTGTCTGATCTGACCTCCGTAATATCACCCAAACACGGGCAATGAATCAGCAGGCGCGGGAACAAGCAAGGGCCTTCAGAGATCACAGGCCTTGAATCCCCCCCAAGGTTCCACTGCCACCCTGATCCCAGTGAATAATCAGGTCAGTTGTAGACATGTAGCACTCTTGGCCATATGTCTACTGTATATTCAAGGGACACGAGGCAGCCAGCACGATGGAGTATACATCCGGGTGACATAAGCATTAAAGCCGGGCTGTTCAGCTGAACGGGAGTAAATTGTTTCGAAAAAAAATCTCTTATATACTTACCAGCAGGATAATTATTCACGATTGTTGGCGACTGTAATGAATCATTGATCCACTTGTTAAGTATATGGATTGCCATGAACGCCGATTCCGAAAACATCCGATTACCGTTCGCCATACACTGTGCGAGGATACAGCGTAGTCACCAGAGGGCGATGGTGTATGCCTCTATAAACAATTATCAACTGCGATTTATAATGAAGTGTCTTTTCATGATTGTGACCTCTTTGCATTATTTCCCGCGTTGTGGATTGGATTCGATTGGTTGTGGTTTCAAAACGTACGATAACCATGAATATACCTCTGACGTCATGCAGGCACAATTTATTTTTATTGCCTACCGCAATAATAACCTCTCAATCGATGGTAAGCATTTAATTGTGTATCATTACACACAGTCTCAAAACGCAGAGACTATGTCGTGTGTATATTCACATATCCAGTAATTGACACCATTAACTTGTATTTCTACTCGGAATGTTCCAGATTCAGTGGTATGGTTCTGTTCAGAACATGATTTTACTCAAAAATATAAGTTATGTTTGTGGTGTGGTAATGAAAAGACCGTCGCCCTGTGCCAGCTGCAGGCAATAATAGCCTATCCAAAACATCTCGCATGCATAATATAACCATGCAATGCAGTCTATTGTTTTCCTGCAACATATATAATTATGATAAGCACTAGTTGCAATTAACGAGTATTGTCACTTATCATGAAGAGCTGAACATGTATTATTCTTGGTCTGTCACGAAATGTTGTATATAAATGGTAACGTGTGTTTTGGGAGATATATTATAAATTGAAGAACGCCCGTGCTGTCACGCAGGTGTCCTCCTGCATTAGCCACTTGAGAGATAACTGCTGTCACTTATCTACTAAACCCCCGTGATAGAATAGGTGAATTTACTTAATTCTGGATTTCTTTCAATGATGAGACTGACGAATAAAACAACACAAGTGAAAGTAGCCATCTACGTCTCGATCAAGCTAGCCATAGCTCGCACACACCATCGTGTTCCTCTTTGCCATTCTCTCGGCCTTAGGTGGTCAGCTATCCGGCTATAGCACCGGGCTTATCGCCGGAAACATGGGGCAGCGCCTGGAGCTGTCTATACTGAGTTCAGTAGTGCAGGATCAAGTAGGTCAGGGAGGTCAAAGGCATATACTTGCGGCCACAAAGCAAGTATACACAACCACTGTCACCCTTTTCTGACACAATATTCAGATCAATCATCTAATTTGTCGCTTAATCATATTAGACGCCATTGTATTGCATATAATGCAATGTTATCATATAACACAAATCATAACATACCTGGAATGTCTCCTATAACATTCAAACAGCCATTAATGAATGTTTTATGCTGCATTGATGTCAGCTTTTACTGACCTAGATCCATCCGCAGAACGTCTCATTGCGTAGAGAAATCATATTAATGCCATGTTCCTCCAACCGTTGCCCCGGTACAGAAGCACAGACATCACCTTAATCCGATGCAACAGGCTGCCAAGTGAAATCGGAGGTTACGGCTGATGTTAATTTTATCTCCACTTTTGTTGTCTTTGTGCTCGTTGAGGAGATTGGACACCGCTCTAACGTTGATCCGCTCATGGTTTTCTGGAAGCACACATAAAACCTGGATGATATCCATCTGGTAAGAATGTTCACTTACCTAACGAAAATATATAATAATATTATCTTCTGTTGAAAATTATATTATTGTATATTATCGTTTAATAATGAAAAAACGGTTTCACTCGCTTTACGTTTCTCTCTATCAAACATGTAACTACGGTCGTAGAGGAAGTTCAACAACCAAAAAAGCAATGCTTTTTGAATTAATATGCTATAATCAGCCGAGTATAACAGGCTGTAGGTTTGAATCCTCCAGCATTGCATTTCTGTGCATGATAATAATTTACACCTGCCATGATTAGTACATAATTTATTTAGCACCAATTGCAAAGGCCACAATCAACAACGCACTTTTATTTTGCCTTGAGGCACTGCAATAAGCTATGCTCATTGTAGGCGTTGCCATGTGGATGACGCGACTGTGCCTGTAAGCGGGTCGTGCTACCTGTCAGATTGCAAGAGCGCCGTCTTGTCTTCGTATGTAAGGTATAACTCACTATTTGACATCGAACTTTTTATTCCATATTTCTCCTCACAAAAATGCTGATGGTATCGTCATCGTTTTAATCTTCCAACATAATGAATGCTCTCTGGCCAGCGTAATATTACAACGCATCATCATCAAATCATCTGATGTAAGTTGATGAACGATATTTTGGTACGAGATTGACACACGATTAAAGGTATCTATCCAATACATAAGAACATCAACCTCGAGATATACCCAGATGCGTGTCAGAAGTTATGGTGACGCAAATGCCTCATGCACATTATTCCTGTCCATGTTGTTATTATGATACCAAAAACAGTGACAACATTGTATGAAATATCTTGTCGTTACTATCGATGTTATCATAATTGCTATATAACTACAGCTGGTGTAGTGCGTGTTTGCTGCCAGATCTTTGTGACTGAACGCTCTCATGGCAAGGCCTAAATCTTAACAATGTTGTAATTGCGGTAGTATTTACTAGAATCATTATTGTGTCATGATAAGCAACTTATTCAAAACTGATGAAAACTAGCAACAATTCTAGAAATGAAAACTCCTTCTTCCTTGGATGCATATTGGTACATTGACGAGCGCATTAATCGCGTGATACCCGACGCTCAGAGCCTATCATACACAGCAAATTACCCATTCTATACGGGCCCTATTGGCATGATGCTAAACGAATAATTCCCTTAATCATTCCTCTAATTAACGACGTATTTCCATGAAAATAAGAATCAACATATGTAGTAATGGTTCTGAACCAACCTGCAGTAACGTGCATGGCATGCAAAATGTTATGCCACACCGCACCATTAGCTGCCAACAAATATCCATCGTACCATCTTACCACGTCGCAGTTGCTAACATTCAATACATTGAACTTGCTTAAACGATTGATCGTCTTGTCAAAAACATTACGATTAACAAAAAAATATTGCTTAAAAACATCAAAAATCATTGCTGCTGCTACAGTATGCGATCTATGTTAATTGATAACCTTACATATCCGTCTGCTGCGTCCGAATCGCTGTTAACATTTGGTCCCCGTGAATACTTGTCATCCGGAATAGGAACGACCCCATTAGACCAAAGGTCGAATTATGTGATTTGCGTGTAGGGCTGCATAAGCATATCTCATGTTACTCATTAGCGACACTGTTTGATTGAAGTGATAAGTAATGAGCGATACGAAATTAATACATGAAAAATGAATATACCTCATTTACTCATTTATACCTCATTGACTCATATTTAATTTTGCATGCGACTAGCGAACGCTGGATCCCCATGCGTTGGATACGCAACACAAGTATGAGGACTGTACACAGCTGCTAGTCTAACTAACATCGCACATGCTATGACAGCACTACGTCATCGACACAATTGTTGACTATTGATATTGTATAATGAGTCGACAAAAGGCACGCTATGAGCACCAAACAGATCGCTGGCACATGATCACTGAAACTATGTTAACAGTCTTATCATAATTACTTTGATATAATGAAAGGCTGATTGCATTGGGTGCAGTTTATACAAACCGTAGACAAGCTTCGTCATCATTGTTTGAGGTTCATGCTGAAGGCTTGAAAGGCGTTGATCCATCTACATTAATCCTTTTACTTACATTGCATTTAATCGAACCGCCACGCCAGTGCAAATATCTTTCGTATGTGGCTCAAAATAAACGGATATAAATATTATAAGACTTCATCCGTGTGTACCCATGAATATATTGACTAGTGACACAAGCCGGTATGGTTCACATATTAAATAAAAATGCACTCTGATTGTAAAGCAAGCTATGAATTCAGGTTTAACATATTAACCTCTCTGTATATACTGTCGCTGTGTAATGATTAATGAATCACAGGCGTAACATGTAACTTTATACGATGTATACCGGCGGCATAATTCGGGGACAACTCGAGGCTAACATGCACAAATAATAGGTTGTGATGTGTTGTACGTGCTCGGAAGCCAACATGAACGTCGAGCAAATATGTGTATAATATACAAGCCAAAAAACAACAAAGCCCGAAACATCAACCATCGCCTCAAACGAGAAACTATCTAACAACAGATACATGCGACTAGATCGCCTTTAGGTGCTAACGGCAGCTGTATTGATGTATTCAGTAAATTATTGATGACGTCAAGCACTTTCCTATGGTGCTGTTTCTAACACTTTAGTTATGTATCCGGTGGATGAAATAAAGCAATCATTCCAAAGGTTTCCGTAGATATAGAAAGAGAGAAGCTTCAGTGCGTGTGCTCTATTGATAGTCTTGCTGCTAGTGAATGTATCGTTTCAGGCGTGTGTTAGGTCAGGCGACCTTCAAGCACCTGGCTTAAATAATTAACATTAATGAATGTGTACGAAACCTTGAGCTTCCGAAGATTAAAACGAGTGGATTCCGATCAAAAATAACATACATTGATCACTTTGCGAATATATAGATACTAAGTTTGATCGCACGGCACTGTATATATTTTTTTCGACCACAGTTAAAAGGCATTTTCAGGGCACCGATATCAAAACTTAATCGCAATGAAATGTAATGTAACTCTGGCGCATTACACCACCTTCACAAACGAGGGGATATAACAACGGGGATGGACGGGAGAGAATGTGGTACATGGCCACCCAGCACCTTTGCGCACCCGTTGCTCTAATCATGCTGCAAACGAGAGACCAAAGGCATTTTATGCAAGGTCATTACCGACAAAATAGAGAATCCGTAGGTCCTCTCCATGATAGCGCAAATAATGTAATGCGGAAATCAAAGCAAGTACAGATTTACGCATTGGTTATCTTGCACCATTATTTACTGACAATATAGCATTTCTCCCTGGACCAATTAGATTAATCAGCGGTGGTAACGAAAAACAATTAGCCTGAATACCGTTAATCCAAGTCCCACAGTTGTTAATTTTGTTGAACCCAAATAAGGTACCTCGCCCAGACGAACTCTTCCCAAGCCAATGAAATATCGCTTCGACTCTTTATCATATTCAAACAGTCCATTAACGATAGAACAGTTCCGGATGATCAAACAACCACGTTACTACGTCTATTGTTATTTCATACTCTGTTACACCTCTGCACTTGGACACTCATCCTTGGTCAAGTGAGCAATGTTTCCATGGACAGTAACAAATATGCGTGAAGGTAGACTCGATTTGTTATGCATAACACTCAGCTTAATCAGAACGTTCCGCGTTACGTGTCATCTGCCAACCGCCAAGTCAATTCATTTGATTTAGCAAGGCATGAATTACACTGTCCTGTTTGTTTGGTTATTAAATGACATGGTCTAATTTGCTCTACACGTCTACTCCATCTACAAATGTGCGCATCACCTGACCATAATGCTGCAGCTTGCTCGATCACAAAACTTGCTAACATTGCTACTGTCATTCAAACTACACCAAATCATACCTCTTCCGGCCATTTCCCAAAACCTCGCCGACTGTCTGTTAAGCGAGTTGAGCTGGTGTGATCACGGGAGTGTTTTTGCAGCTACGCACGTGGTTGTCAAGGAGAGAAATACCTGTAACATATCAGCAGCGGACTATGCTTAGTTATATTCTAGTTACATATTCTAAGGTGTAAAATAAATTGCCAATATTGCTATATCGAAAATCTTATGCAGCATTGATGATTGTACCTTAATTTTGCAAATGTACCATGTAGAAAAATATCATCCAAGCGGGGAAACTGGTTCAACATATATGTCGATGTATAGGCAACGTCTTGCATCTATCAAGACAGAATTGGCTGTAATATACAAAATCGGATCATACTACGAAATTACAGTTTATAGACTTTGTTTTCAACGCATAACTTCTTGCAGCAAATGCAACCTGAAATCATGTCCATCGATTTTGGAGTACGAAAATAACGCGACAGTGTGTGGTGCGTCATATACCCTTGCATTTCACAAAATAGGAGCGAGTTTAAAGTCAGACATGAAATGTGTCGGTATTGCCTTCGAATTTTACATTAAGGCTCGTAGGTTAAATTGCCAATTATTGAGGGTCTTGGATTATCGAGGTATGTGTCTTTGTTAAAAGAAACAAGAAGTTCTTCAAAACGAAGGATAAATGCATGTACTGGCCCTAAACAATAGATTTCACCCCAAAACGAGATATTCATCATGCTAAAAGATACCTATCATATACGCCACTGACTGTGAGCAGTTGGCCTTATAATATAATTGACAAACCTAATGCTGCCGATTCCACGAATTTAACAACCATCAAACGATCCATTACACAGTAAAATTATACGTATTACCAACGATTGACAGATAATAGTCGGCATTCCAACGGAAGTGTTCGGTGACGTTTTTCTCATTGTCACATATTGCTTGCACATTCTGAGCAAAGAATATGATAAAGCACAAGCCATCATATATTGACGGCAAAATATATGTGTTTAACACAAATAAATTCCTTCATATGGCAATACTGCAGAAATAGGGCACTTTTAATTTCGATCGGTGTATCATACATTCACAGGGTGTAATATTTGTGATTGGTGGTACCACATCTGACGCCACCGCGTTAGACTAAGCATTATTTTAGACTCATTACTGGTCATGAGAAGGTGACAAACCCCTAACCGTCATCGTGAAATCGTTTCATCAACCCTTTTTTATTTTGCCAACCAGTTGAGCATCGTTGGAATTAACACCGGACACAAGCATAACAATACAATACAATACATAATCTGTAGGCATCAGCATAATCTAATGCATCGTTCAGGGCAATATTGATTACCACATGCATGCCCTTCACTAACTCTATTAGCTAGGCATTGTAAGTGTGTCGCAACGCTAGGCTGCTAATTCGTTTGCCGCGCTGTTTTTAAGTTGTAAATATACCAGCTATGTTTGTGACAAAGCGGGAGGTCGCCGTGCATAAACACACTGCATTCTGTCTTTGTGACACAGGTCGACAGAAATGACTAGCATTGGATGACATAGAATCGAACGAATGACGTTGGCTGTTCCATGTTATCGTATCAACAACTTTCAGCGCGTTGTGTGATTTTGGTTTCCGACACTTGGACATTTTATTCCGCTTCAATATATTGTAATATTGTATACACCCGTCATAATGTAATGTGGGTGAAGACGACGATGATTAGCACTACCCGCTATGAGGTCAATAATGGGCAGGGAAATACAGTCAATATTTGCAGCCGTCACTAATAATGAAGGTCCAACGCTGTCATTGGGAACGTTTATATTTGTTTCCTACCGATAAACCCCCTAGCATAAATAGTAGATAACGATTCTGCCTTTGCACGACAGGAAGCCATTTCAAACTTCCGTTACACAGCTGATCACCTTATCCAGCACCGAGCGAGAGCAGTAAACTTGGTTAAAGACGTCACTTCCTCTTTGTATGGTAGTGTTGACTGCTCTAGCCGAGAGAGACCGCGCTTTGACGAATATTCTTGTCGAAATAGACCTATGCAATATATGCGCCTGTTACACTTTGTCCGGAATTTTGAACCTAAAACCTCCATTCATAAATGACACCTTTCAAGCAGATGAGTCGTACGACACAGCATTCATGTATTACAACGTATCTTGTACATACGTTTATCCCACTAGGCCGCCCCATACAGATTTGCGTATAAAGCTGTGCGACGTGACATTGAGTTTGCTGCAGTAACACACTTATTGGAAATGAATGACTAATAACTGACATTGCTCATTCTATGCCTAACGGGTTTCCCCATTCTCATGTCTTCGGCAGGCTATTTGGCTAGCTTCTTCATCGGAAATAACCCTCAATTGCCATTGCGCTGATAGCAAAGTTAACGACGACATCGCTGTGTCTCTCTTATAATATTACAAATCAATTCATTAGTGCCGTGTGCACTGAAGTCCGTTGAGTATCGCATTCCCTCAGATTACAGCGATCTACACATATAGCGGCGTCGTCTACAGATACATGTCGCAACTAATTTTGCCCTTTGTAAGTGATGCCTCGATGCAGCCCATCTTAATTCTTCGAATGAACGGTCTGATGGTAGCTTCATTTTTAAATCCTCATGTGGCAATAAAGTGATATAAGGGTCTATTTCTGCATAGCGTCTTCATCAAATTCGTGACGGATAGTGTTGGAAGACTTTTTTGGTTGGACTCACCTTACAAACGCTTGATGACTCTAAGCTTTGTCGCCAGGACTCATCAATCCATTTACATTATTTTATTATGATAAACTTCAATGGTGACAATGCGACACCTTCATTGGATATGCACTACAAAAAGAAGATAGATGGCATATTGCCCCTCACTCAATTTACCGTTCGCACATTTACAAAATGTATTCTAAATTTGCACTAGCTTGTCAATTATAGATGTGTGTCAAAGGCGCATGTTTCACGAATAATTGATGGATCATTATCATTTTGTAACCGCCTGATTAAAATTTTAGAGTCATTATCCTCTCCTATTATCCGCTAGTTATATTCATTGCATCAAGGTAGTTTATTACAGAAATACATGAATAAAAAAGTATTACTTATGCGGTACGGCTTAGGAGGCATTTGCGAAAGAGGCATCCCACAGAATCATCTAGCGTTCTTATTAAAGGGATTATCTTTTTTTAAACAAGTAGACCGTCTGCGTGTGGTGAACAATGGTTCCGGTAAGTGGTCTGGTCGGTAAAGTATGAAATAGACAAGGGATGGTGGGGGGTGGGGGGATTTGAGTTACTTCCAATGCTGTTATAAATTTTACCTAGCATCCGGCGTCGTATTTTGCAAAGTGTAGGCACTGTCGTAACAATAGAAATATAGTGTATAGAGCTATTGCACAAGAGTGATCATTCAAATACGAAAAGGTCATCGTTAAATGTGTCTAGAATTCGGAATTCGTATCCATCGATTTAGAAACACTAAGTTAGACTCTTCTGACATTGCACATTAGTCTTCGCTCGAAGTAGTGATATCACGGCCAATGAAAATAGAATCGACGCACATAACCTAGGTATAAAAAGTTTTCTGTGAATTGATATTCCCGCTCTACAGTGATCTATCATTCAATACAGGGTCGAATGACAGTCATGTGTCGTGCTTTGTGATACCTCAGTGACGTCAAGCCTCTTTGGGTGTGATACCGGAAGCTCCTACTCTTAGCCCGTGGCCCATTCGCACTATCTGACGAATGAATACCATGCTGATCGGGCTATATATCATTACCTCATAAGAGCAAAGAAGTCACATTTAGCAATTTAATTTCTAACGAGTAGTTCATTGAGAATTGATGACTAAAATATTATCTCAAACTAGCCTGCCATTCTTATTTGTTTATCGTCTTATTTACGGTCAAATTGTTACGTGTACCCAAAATTGTTACTACACAATGTGTAGATGATTGTGTGTTGATTTTTTTGGAGCCACTAGTTTGCGTCAGATGACACTCACAACTGCTAAGAGATAATTTTGTCCAAAACACACTGAGCAAAGGATGAATGAAACGATCCCTCTCTTCCCAAAATAATTCAGTCAGAGACACTGAATGACACTGATATATCATTAGCCATGTTAACAATATCCTGTATCAATGTTTCTCGAAGTCCAATAACTATAGTACTTACTTTTGCCATCCAATATCGAAATGCATTGTCCTTTCAAAGGGAAAACGTTATTTCTTTTATTTATTATTCGAGTGAAAAAGCTGTATTTTGGTCATAACACGATGGGTAGGAATGATGCTTTTATCGCGCCTTGGGGTAAGGCTAAGATATTATTGTTTCTTCTCTTATTGCGCGTTCTTTTTACTTCCCTTTACCAACACGTTTTATGGTGCACAGGTAATGAAAGGACTCCGTTTTCAAACTAAAGTTGGTTTTTCTTTCTTATTTCACTTCCACAAGCACAATCACTCCACAAGCACAGTGAGTCTCTTTCAAAGCCTATCGGGTAGTTGACGAGCGTCAGCCTCTTTTGGAGTCTGGCTGTCTTCCCTCTGTGGCTTCGATGGACGTCTGTGGACTTCTGCGGAGCTTCTGCGGGACTGGAGTGTTGGGGCGCTATTTGGTGGGTCTTTTATACGCTAGAATCTACTTAATTACTTCCAATAAAGATAATAAATAATTCACCACACGACATTTATCTACCTCTTCCACGCATGCATTCTACGAGAGATTCGAGGACAAAGCACTAAAAATGTTTTACGAGGGACGCTAAAATAAAGCAATCACGCAGCACATGAGGATTTCCGAGGACAAATGCATTAACTTGGCATATAAAGCACATAAAACAGTTCCCAATTAACCAAGAAAGGGAAATTGGACTGCCACGCATACATCACTCGGCCATCAATGTCAAATAACAAAGGAAGAACATTACTCGTAAATAAGCTAGATGAGTAAGCCATGGTACAGATAAAAGTCTCTCCCTCTGTGCAATAACATCGCGCTTAATCATATCCATAAATCTCGTATTTTATTACTTTCCTAACTAGCAGCTCAAAAATTGGATCGTAACATTCCTCCCATGTCAAGGAGTTTGAAAATACTTCCATAAGTATTTCTAACTGGCACAAATTTCAAAATACAATTCAAACATACTATACAATATAGGAAATTTACATTCATTAATAATTCATGTATCCAATATAAATGTTATACAGTTACAATAAAACCAATTATCCAATATTACAAATGACCAATCAATTATTTATTAATGTCACTGACATGTTCTGAACTTACTTCAGAATGGTTCATTCTTAAATTAACTTGATCATTTTTGTGATCATACGTTACTATTGAGACTTCAGGACTTTTGGACCTGGGACAAAATTCAAATGCTTTTAGCATTTTGTGAGTAAGGATAGACATGAATATAAATAAGATGATGGCCACTAAGAACCAAATCCACCAGGGGACATGATGGATTCCAATTTGTAACTGGACGATATCATGAATATGACCGTCAAAGGAATTCGGGGGTTCATTATCTTTATAGGAGGGAATTGTTAATTCTTTCAGAACTTGAGTCATATGTTAACATAATTCGCAAAATTTCTTTCCGGGGGGCAGCATGCGATTGTATTGAATGATAGGACATTCCTTCTGTTGCTAAACCATGGAGACATATTCGTTGGGTTCGATCGTATCTAACACGGATAGGCACGCATGTTTATTTAAGTTTAGTTTCGCAGTGGCATAATTCACAACAAAAGGTCGTATCTATACAGAATCGTCTTCTTAAAATTATAGGACGCGAAAAACGCAGAGCAATATATTTTAAAATTCAATAACTCGCATAACTCATAGCGAGAATATTATCTAATATTTACATAGATATCAGCGTACCCAGAAATTTCTTAAAAATATTTTCCTTTGATGATATAACCCAAGCCTCCCTCAACTCTGGCTATCTCCTGTCCCAAGATGGTTGCGCACCCCATCCAAGAACGTAGAGCAACCCGAGCCGAGTTATAGCAATTCATAACCCAATTTACAATTAATGGTTGTAGTATATCAATATCATAACGTTTTATGTATATATCATAACGGGTTCTTGAATCAAATGATGTATGAATATCACTCGTATCACTCCAATAATAAAAATGCTGCGCCGGCTGAACGCGAACGCATAAGCGATGCAACAGCGTAAAGCTGAGTTCAATAATGTGGACATATTAGTGCGAACTGTGTTAGTTAAATCTGTTGAATAGTATGATAATGGTTTGCGATCGACTAAAGTCACATATACATCTACATACATAATGACTCAAACACAGGCTGTTTGGATGTAGATTTTGAAAATCTACACTAAGTAGTTACACTTGTAACTGTACGCAACCATGCACGCCACTCATAGGATCCTCGGCGTATTCGAGGATAAAATTCACTAGCATTCGGATTAAGCTTCGCGGATTGTGGCACATGGGAGATAAACTCTCTTTCCGGCAAGGAATTGGCATTACCGTATCTGGTAATGAATCATGTTTAGAACGCACCCGTGGTTGGGGTGGATCTATTTCATCATAAGGTTTTTGCGTCGGGATTTCACGCACATTTCTTTGATTCAAACGGATTTCTTGTTTCGTTTCGAGATCAAGAAGTCTCAATCCTCCCTTATAATTTCTTAACACCTGATACCCAGGGTTTTTTTATTTTGCTTGTCCTTTTTGAGGATTTAGCACGCGTATTGATTTGCTTATCCTTTTTGAGGATTTAGCACGCGTATTGATACAAATGTACCAGGGGGCAGGAGTTTATCGGAACTAGAAGTAAATTGTTTCTTACCTATAGTTTCATCAGGAGCTAATATATGATAGGAATTACCATTGTTAAGACGCATACGATTTTGTCGTATGTCTAACACGGCTTCTGCCTTATGTAAGAAGTCTATTCCTAACAACAGATCACAATCTGGCATATCGACTACCATTACGGTAACCGGATACCCTATCATATCAATAGTACACACTCCATATATGTTTAATGCATGTCCTGTAATACTGGTTAAATTACTGGAAGTGGTAGTAAACGGCGCTATACATACAAAAATGTTAAGAGTAATGTTGCTTATAAGAGTATGCGTTAAACCAATCAAACGAACTCCTTCACATTCTAAAACGACTCGCGGATGTCGATCTAGAATGAAGGAACAGATCTTATATCAACAGAGCGTCCTCTGAATATACAAGTCTGCGTTGTTATTTTTTTTCCCCACTATCATAGGTCATATGAGGACTTTCACACGTACGACAGGGCACGCCGGGAGGGGTACTTTGCTTAAACGCGTGTGATTTTTACCAATGCGGCATCGCTTACAGAGCTGCCGATCAATATTAGCATTAGTGGATGGCTGGCGGCCGGCGGACGCCGGGGGCGGGAGGGATGGTGTTGATACAGGGATCATAACCGTTCTGCAGTTACGAGCAAAATGACCTGGTTTGGCACAGCGGTAGCATGCTAGCGGGGCTTTAACAGGCCGGAGATTTGTAATATTTGGAATCGGATGGGACGGGTATGCTAGGAGGGAATTCACTTGGTTGTTTACTGGACATTTCAGCTTTTCTCTAACACGAGTCTTAGCCAAACGGGGTATTGACAATCTCTTCATTATATGAACAAAACATTGTCACGAAAAAAAAAAAAGGATTAAACAACCTATTATAATATAAACATTAAATATCCTGTCATAAATTAAACTGTCCCTATCCTATCAAAATTTCAATACATAACCCACCAACACAGATAGCAGATGAGTAGACGTCGGGCCATCTTGTTTCCAGGAGAAGCAGCGGTATAGGTTTCTTGCAGGCTTGTGACAACTTGTAACTGCACGCAAAGTCTTGAACAAAAGAAACTCTGTCACAACAGGCCGCGCACGGGGAACAGCAGCAGATCGGAAGTCGCACCAGGTTGACACGGGGCACAGCGGCAGATTGGAAGGCACACCAGGTTGACACGGGGCACAGCAGCAGGCCGGACGAACAGGATGAAATCAGAGGTATTGAAGCAGGCGGCGAGACGACAGGAAAGTCAGAGGCAGACAAATCGAAGCCATCACTCGTATGCATATAATCATACCGTACTCGTTGTCAACAACATGAGCAGCTACACAATCGTCACGCATGTTGGCTGATGTCGAATGGCGAGGTTGTTAACAAGAAGAGATAATACTTCCGTTTGAAGTAGAGTTGCTTATGCCAGGCGTTATGAGTAGACACGGCATTGTCTCCTCTTTTCTCTCTCCTTTTTTTTTTCTTTCTTCTCAATCTCGATCACGTCGGTCACCAATTAATATCGCGCCTTGGGGTAAGGCTAAGATATTATTGTTTCTTCTCTTATTGCGCGTTCTTTTTACTTCCCTTTACCAACACGTTTTATGGTGCACAGGTAAATGAAGGACTCCGTTTTCAAACTAAAGTTGGTTTATTTCTTATTTCACTTCCACAAGCACAATCACTCCACAAGCACAGTGAGTCTCTTTCAAAGCCTATCGGGTAGTTGACGAGCGTCAGCCTCTTTTGGAGTCTGGCTGTCTTCCCTCTGTGGCTTCGATGGACGTCTGTGGACTTCTGCGGAGCTTCTGCGGGACTGGAGTGTTGGGGCGCTATTTGGTGGGTCTTTTATACGCTAGAATCTACTTAATTACTTCCAATAAAGATAATAAATAATTCACCACACGACATTTATCTACCTCTTCCACGCATGCATTCTACGAGAGATTCGAGGACAAAGCACTAAAAATGTTTTACGAGGGACGCTAAAATAAAGCAATCACGCAGCACATGAGGATTTCCGAGGACAAATGCATTAACTTGGCATATAAAGCACAAAAGCATTAACTTGGCATAAAAGCACAGTTTCCCAATTAACCAAGAAAGGGAAATTGGACTGCCACGCATACATCACTCGGGCCATCAATGTCAAATAACAAAGGAAGAACATTACTCGTAAATAAGCTAGATGAGTAAGCCATGGTACAGATAAAAGTCTCTCCCTCTGTGCAATAACATCGCGCTTAATCATATCCATAAATCTCGTATTTTATTACTTTCCTAACTAGCAGCTCAAAAATTGGATCGTAACATATACAATATAGGAAATTTACATTCATTAATAATTCATGTATCCAATATAAATGTTATACAGTTACAATAAAACCAATTATCCAATATTACAAATGACCAATCAATTATTTATTAATGTCACTGACATGTTCTGAACTTACTTCAGAATGGTTCATTCTTAAATTAACTTGATCATTTTTGTGATCATACGTTACTATTGAGACTTCAGGACTTTTGGACCTGGGACAAAATTCAAATGCTTTTAGCATTTTGTGAGTAAGGATAGACATGAATATAAATAAGATGATGGCCACTAAGAACCAAATCCACCAGGGGACATGATGGATTCCAATTTGTAACTGGACGATATCATGAATATGACCGTCAAAGGAATTCGGGGGTTCATTATCTTTATAGGAGGGAATTGTTAATTCTTTCAGAACTTGAGTCATATGTTAACATAATTCGCAAAATTTCTTTCCGGGGGGCAGCATGCGATTGTATTGAATGATAGGACATTCCTTCTGTTGCTAAACCATGGAGACATATTCGTTGGGTTCGATCGTATCTAACACGGATAGGCACGCATGTTTATTTAAGTTTAGTTTCGCAGTGGCATAATTCACAACAAAAGGTCGTATCTATACAGAATCGTCTTCTTAAAATTATAGGACGCGAAAAACGCAGAGCAATATATTTTAAAATTCAATAACTCGCATAACTCATAGCGAGAATATTATCTAATATTTACATAGATATCAGCGTGCCCAGAAATTTCTTAAATATTTTCCTTTGATGATATAACCAAGCCTCCCTCAACTCTGGCTATCTCCTGTCCCAAGATGGTTGCGCACCCCATCCAAGAACGTAGAGCAACCCGAGCCGAGTTATAGCAATTCATAACCCAATTTACAATTAATGGTTGTAGTATATCAATATCATAACGTTTTATGTATATATCATAACGGGTTCTTGAATCAAATGATGTATGAATATCACTCGTATCACTCCAATAATAAAAAAATGCTGCGCCGGCTGAACGCGAACGCATAAGCGATGCAACAGCGTAAAGCTGAGTTCAATAATGTGGACATATTAGTGCGAACTGTGTTAGTTAAATCTGTTGAATAGTATAATAATGGTTTGCGATCGACTAAAGTCACATATACATCTACATACATAATGACTCAAACACAGGCTGTTTGGATGTAGATTTTGAAAATCTACACTAAGTAGTTACACTTGTAACTGTACGCAACCATGCACGCCACTCATAGGATCCTCGGCGTATTCGAGGATAAAATTCACTAGCATTCGGATTAAGCTTCGCGGATTGTGGCACATGGGAGATAAACTCTCTTTCCGGCAAGGAAATTGGCATTACCGTATCTGGTAATGAATCATGTTTAGAACGCACCCGTGGTTGGGGTGGATCTATTTCATCATAAGGTTTTTGCGTCGGGATTTCACGCACATTTCTTTGATTCAAACGGATTTCTTGTTTCGTTTCGAGATCAAGAAGTCTCAATCCTCCCTTATAATTTCTTAACACCTGATACCCAGGGTTTTTTTATTTTGCTTGTCCTTTTTGAGGATTTAGCACGCGTATTGATTTGCTTATGCTTTTTGAGGATTTAGCACGCGTATTGATACAAATGTACCAGGGGGCAGGAGTTTATCGGAACTAGAAGTAAATTGTTTCTTACCTATAGTTTCATCAGGAGCTAATATATGATAGGAATTACCATTGTTAAGACGCATACGATTTTGTCGTATGTCTAACACGGCTTCTGCCTTATGTAAGAAGTCTATTCCTAACAACAGATCACAATCTGGCATATCGACTACCATTACGGTAACCGGATACCCTATCATATCAATAGTACACACTCCATATATGTTTAATGCATGTCCTGTAATACTGGTTAAATTACTGGAAGTGGTAGTAAACGGCGCTATACATACAAAAATGTTAAGAGTAATGTTGCTTATAAGAGTATGCGTTAAACCAATCAAACGAACTCCTTCACATTCTAAAACGACTCGCGGATGTCGATCTAGAATGGAAGGAACAGATCTTATATCAACAGAGCGTCCTCTGAATATACAAGTCTGCGTTGTTATTTTTTTTTTCCCACTATCATAGGTCATATGAGGACTTTCACACGTACGACAGGGCACGCCGGGAGGGGTACTTTGCTTAAACGCGTGTGATTTTTACCAATGCGGCATCGCTTACAGAGCTGCCGATCAATATTAGCATTAGTGGATGGCTGGCGGCCGGCGGACGCCGGGGGCGGGAGGGATGGTGTTGATACAGGGATCATAACCGTTCTGCAGTTACGAGCAAAATGACCTGGTTTGGCACAGCGGTAGCATGCTAGCGGGGCTTTAACAGGCCGGAGATTTGTAATATTTGGAATCGGATGGGACGGGTATGCTAGGAGGGAATTCACTTGGTTGTTTACTGGACATTTCAGCTTTTCTCTAACACGAGTCTTAGCCAAACGGGGTATTGACAATCTCTTCATTATATGAACAAAACATTGTCACGAAAAAAAAAAAGGATTAAACAACCTATTATAATATAAACATTAAATATCCTGTCATAAATTAAACTGTCCCTATCCTATCAAAATTTCAATACATAACCCACCAACACAGATAGCAGATGAGTAGACGTCGGGCCATCTTGTTTCCAGGAGAAGCAGCGGTATAGGTTTCTTGCAGGCTTGTGACAACTTGTAAAAGTCTGCACGCAAAGTCTTGAACAAAGAAACTCTGTCACAACAGGCGCACACAGGGGAACAGCAGCAGATCGGAAGGCACCAGGTTGACACGGGGCACATCTGCAGGGAAAGGCTGTGCTGTCTATTATTCCTCCATTAGTGTTTCAGCCGCAGGAATACCAACGTAAAATATCAATCTGTAACTGCACATGAGGCATGAGATCAATTGAATTCATCCAAGAATCTCCCATCAACTACCAACATAACGATTTTGTTGTGCTGTGGCTGATTGTATGTGTCGTTTTTACTGAAAACCAACGTGCACGTATGATCTACTGTTGTGCAATACATACATTCTTGCTCATACTATAAATTCAGACAAAAGTAAATGGAATAGAGCTGCAATATGTCCAGTAAATAGCGATTTTGATGAAGTTCAACCGACACAAACCTCTCTACCAAACAATATAAGCTCTGCGTTGTAGGTCACGGATTAAATATTCACAAATGGGCCTGTGGCACCTACCGCAGCAGACTTTAGAATCCATGTGCATGGATGGTTATATCGTTTATGTCGTTCGAATGACCTGCTGTATTGAGTGCTCATGTTGGAAAACGAATTATCTTACAAATTTTGCATTAAGGTGTTCGTAGACACTGATTTTTTCGTCGCGCGATCAAGTGAACCAGTTATTGGTCGTAGCTTAGAAGTTATAATCGTTCACAATTATGCATCATATGTTTGGTTAGATGTATAGCAAAGTTTGAAATTTCTTAAAATTTGCGCAACTTTGTTGTTTTAGAAATAAGGGCTAATGGAATATATATATATATATACATATATATATATAATATATATATATATATATATATATTATATATATATATTATATATACAATATACTATATATACTAGATATAAATATATATATATCGATCCCTACTCGCCTCTATATATGTCTATCTAAATGTATCCATCTGTCTAGCATCTAGTGAAATCTGTCTCTGTATATATATATCTACTATATAACATATCTGTATAATGTAATCTATTAGGTTTGTGGATTATATATGTGTATATATACATACATATTTATATTTTAGACATATGTATATATATATATATATATATGAATATATCCATAATATATATACAAATATATATATATATATGTATATATATCTATTTATTAATGTATATATATATATATATATACATGCATCTATATGTAAATACATATATATGTATATGCTTAAATGTATATATATACATATAAATATATAAGTATATATATATATACCTATATATATACATATATATATATATATACATATATATACATATATATATACTTATAAACATATATATATATATATATATATATATATATATATATATATATATATATATATATATATATATATATATATATATATATATATATATACATATATGTGTGTGTTCGTGTTCGTGTGTCGTCTGATGTTCGGAATGGTTCATTTCAACCAAATGATAATGATACAAGGCAAATGCTCCTCCCTCCTTGGTTACTCCAACCTCAGCGATAGATATTTCACTGCCCCTGTGTGCTCGCTGCATCTGATACAGGATGCAATAATGGCCAAGACCTAAGCCTAACTGCCAAGCGATCGTCGCAAGAAAACATTCCAATGTTGTATTTGTTTAATGTATATCATGAATTGATAGCGGTTTTGAGACTTAAATTGGTAGTGGTTTTTTTATAGCGGTCCAATCTTTACTCCCAACGTCCTGGATTAAGATGTGGCGCAGCGCAATGTCTTTACGCGTAACTGTCTCCGTGTTTATAACGCTATAACCGATATGGCCTTTTATTATTAATAAATAAATACATGCGATGAAATACTTGATCAATTGCCGTCCCATTAACAAACAATGGGACATACTGCATCGTTGCTGAGAGTTTCCGGTTGCATTAGTGCCACGGAAACATGACATCCATTTCCCAGAGACTTACAGGCGTCGGAGAACCATTGTATTAACCGGCAGTCTGTCAAAGGCGTATTTTAGAAGGGTAGTGCGTAACCAATAGGCAATGCAAGCTCTAGTCAAAGTATCATGAAAACAAAGTTGATACACGCTTGCGGTATTCGCCATGTTCCATTTGTCGTCAATAAAATATTACGACCCAAACCACGTGACTGCGTGGGAACGGGCGATAACGATTGTGACAAAATGACAATTATTTAATCATGACTGAAAAAGAAAATAGATTGCGGTTTGAGTTAATAACACCCGCCGTTAGCAAAGTTAAAAACATTAACGTTAAGGGATTGCTTTCGATTGATAGCCATAAATGTGACCGTTACCGCATATAACCTATCATGGGGTCACTGTCGCCCTCGCTACACCCAGAAAACTATCAACAAAGCAAACATAATAAAGTACCATAAATATCGCTAGTAGGTCATGTGACCTTTTTCATAAAAAAGACATGCTTCGAGTTACCATCGTAATTAATTATACTGCATTTAGTAGAATAAGTTTAAGATAAATGGAGCGTTCGAGAAGGGCAGTATCATTTTCGGTCCGGTTGTTGATAGATTCAACCAAAATCCAAAATTGCGTCGTGCATATGAGGCAGTTCCAAAACCGCGAAATTACATTTGATGGCGGTTTCTACCATTCTACAGCACCGTTCATTATAACATGTTGTGCTACGACACGGTTTAATCAGTGCTATCACTACAAATATATTTTTCGTACTTCCCTATCTACTATTATATGTCCTTGCAAAAACATCTCTGCCCTGATAGCTCGCCTCGCTTTTACTCGCGAATCTGCATAACTTACGTTCTGTTCATGGACCCGCTTTTTTAGCCCAAATAATTATTTTAACAAAGCAGTAACAAACGCAGTAGTCTTATTTACATCCGCCATATGTAATAGAGCACTTTGACAACTCGCTTCCCTGGGCGAGGTATTGCGCCATGGGAATAAGGCGAGAATAATGTGAGAAAATATATTTTGGCGCTGGGGGCGTACTTAAACCAGCCCACAACTTAATGAAATCAGCTCATTTTGTATTTCCCATCGATCAGCATCTGTACAAAAATCTGTTTAATACAATTCATCTTCATTCTTTCTCCGTAACGTACAGCAATCCTTTACTGACAAAAAAAGCGGATTACGCGCCAAGCTAGTTTTGCCTCTATTCAACAGGGGGCACTACTTTACCAAAAAGCACACTCGCGTCTTTCATTTAATTCGCGGCTCCGATTTAGCTCCTTGGCGCGAGTAATGGGGTACAGCTGTATCACGTAATCTCATATTGGATGACATTTGTTTTCTTGTCCGAGCTTACATATCCAGCACAATAAGAGGTTACTTAAAATATGCTGAATAGCACTAACAAATATATACATACACATATACACAAATGCATACATACACACATTTACACATACATACATACATACATACATACATACATACATACATACATACATACATACACATACATACATACATACATACATACATACATACATACATACATACATACATACATACATACATACATACATACATACATACATACATACATACATACATACATACATACATACATACATACATACATACATACATACATACATACATACATACATACATACATACATACATACATACATACATACATACATACATACATACATACATACATACATACATCCGACATTACGGAAATACTTAGATTTAAACTTACATACATTTATGTCCATCAAGGGCATACATTTCACGCATACATTGATGGAGCATTATCACAGAAAACTGCCTGATTTAAATCTTATGCGGGGTCAATTTCATTGCATATTACCCGCAGGCTATATTTGTTACATCAAGGTAGCTTATTACAGAACCACATAAATAATAAAGGATTTCTTATACGGCACGGCTATATTTGTTACATCAAGGTAGCTTATTACAGAAGCACATAAATAATAAAGGATTTCTTATACGGCACGGCTATATTTGTTACATCAAGGTGGCTTATAACAGAAACACATGAAGAACTTCCTATGCGGCACGGCAAAGTCGGCATTTGTCAAAGTAGCTGCAGGCAGAGCAATCCACGGAACAATTTAGAATTCGCATTACATGAATGAAATGCTTTTCAAACAAGGTGGACGTCTGTGTGTGGTGAACAACGATTTTACTTTGTGGTCTTGTGGGTCAAGTATAAACCAGACAAAGTATGGGCGGGGTGTGGGCTGCTTTTACCGCTGTTACACATTTCGATGACATTGGCACGAATATTCATTGTCTTTTTTCCCCAGAGTTGTTGACATTCTATGCTGCCCCTCCAGCCAGGCCGGCAGGCTTGATAAGGCGCTAAGGCGATAAGCGGTGTGCCACTACGCGTCTTACATGTAGCAGTGAACTTAACTTGTTGACAGTATAACGCATTCTGTTTATAAGTTATCAATAAGTCAATAATTCTGCAACATATTTACTGTAAACGATGCTCCATTCCATATCAATCGAATGTAAATTGTTGATGCCGTGCATTATAGGATATGGTGTTTTTAAAGTTCCATGAGATATAAGCTTATCTCATATTGCGAGCCTAACCGGAATCCTATTACCCTCAAAGTTTGCTCCTTCAAGTGGTCAACTGGTGGAAAACCTCTCCGCTTATTAGTGCATGAAGAATTAGCGTTAATATATCCTCTCAAACCCACTCATGGTTGGCATTAGAAGCCTGCCTGAAAAACGTCAAGGTCTAGTCATTGATTTTTACTTTTGTCGAACCTAATGCAACACAGCAGCGTATCCTAACGTCGTATTGCGCAAGGTGTAGGAACTGTCGAAGCAGTGTAAAACATCTGTACTGAATCATGGAACACGAGTAATTCTCTCTCTCTCTCTCTCTCTCTCTCTCTCTCTCTCTCTCTCTCTCTCTCTCTCTCTCTCTCTCTCTCTCTCTCTCTCTCTCTCTCTCTCTCTCTCTCTCTCTCTCTCTCTCTCTCTCTCTCTCTCTCTCTCTTGCCCATCGATACGTTAATACATGTGTTATCCCCCTCTGCTATTGCTCAGTCGTCCTCCTAGGCATTCTGTTATTTAATGTCGCTCGGTTAAGTGGTGATATAACGGACATTGACAGTAGAATTTCCACGTTTGACTTGTTTATTAACCATGGCATGAATTTATATTCCCGCTCAGCAGTGTTCCTTCAATCAAACCAGGGTGAACTGACAGTCTCGTATCGAGCTTTATAACACATCGGTGACGGCAAGCCGATTTGGTTTTAATGCAGGAAGCTCCTGGCGGTAGCCCGTGGTCTATTCACACTGTATGACAAATGAATGCCATGCACAATTCGGCTCAATTGCAGTCAGTCCCCGATAAGGGCAACGATGTCGCATGCAACAATATATTAATGATGACTTAATGCCTTTTGCGAACTAGCTGGTCATTCTTATGGGTTTGTCATCTTATTTACAGGCAAATTGTTGAATTCAGTCAAATTCACTAACGTTCACAACTCTAGGAGTGGATTAATTTTTTTCAGGAGAAGAGGATGTCATGTCATTGATCCATTTTCTAATCCTTAGGTAGAGGCTATTGCGTTTGGGGCACATGTCATTAACACATTTATCCCTCTTCTCCTGTATGTATAATCCCTAGCCACGTGCCGTAGGTGGTAATTAATCTTCGATATTCTCCATAGCAAAAAACAACTCTAGTCCCTAGATTGGTCGACAAACAATAATCCTTCCAAGCTAAGCATAGATCTCCGTCTAAATGTCCCCATCAATCATCTGGGAAGCCAACATCATCGTTGATTCGGCATTAAGTGACCACTGGGTTTTATTATCAAATCAGGCCTGCAATGATGTTCTATGCTAGCACTGGTGTTTATTTGAAGTGACAAATGATGCTTTGGAGAAATGATTGCATGAGCGGGCTTGAAAAAAGTGACCGGACTTTAAAAACGTTTACTCAATTTTTCATCCAGAGACAACCAACGACAGTAATATATCACTCGCCATTTTCGCATTGTCCTATTTCAATATTTCTCTAAAGCGAGTCACTATTATATATCCTTGTTCCATTAAATATAGAGTAAGACATAGACGTTGGTTATTTATTTATTATTCTAGTGTTTCTGTACATTGTGTCATGCCCTTATTTGATATGATGTTAGGTGTAATTTGATGGTGATTATGAGGGTTAATTTAACAGCTTAAGTGTCTGAGTAATGCCTCGATAATTGCCACTTCTCCATTTGCGTATCAGTCACAGCAATAGCAATGTAAAATATCAATCTGTTATTGCCCCAGAGACGTAATGAATTGATCTCCAACCAATCTAACGCTTCCTTCGTTAACATTTGTCCGTCAATAGCATTTAGGTCTATTGTACAGGAAATTTCATTCACATGTATTATCGTGCATGAACCAATTCGCGCTGCGGTCAGAAGAATCGTAAGTAAGATTTCATGAAAACCAAATGGGGACAGCCGTTTGGTCAAGACATTGATGTAATAGACCGCAACAACGATGGCGGATGTCATTCGAAGCATTTTTTTAAAATAAGCTTTCTATCTATTTGTTAACAATGCACATCCAAATGATACAAGTTTAGATTGTTTTGATAAATGTCCTGGACAAACTATATGTGCCAGGTGTACAAAATAAGATCATTCAGGAAACAATCCAATAAGGATGTAAGCAAAGGGGAGCCCTGCGGCCATGGTGAAGTGTCATGGCGAGTTTTTGGTGAGGCCACGACAGGTATAAGAAAGCCATCACAGCGGGTATATAGGGTTTGGTCACGGTAGGGGTCAATTAGTATGAAAGAGCTCCTGATATGATAATATCAGTGGATGTTTCTTTAGCCATGTTGCACATACACGCAATTCAGGGGTAAGAATTTTCATAAGTGCTCCCAACATGATGTTTTTGTTGCAGAGTTGGCCAGATTTGAAGTTGGGCGGAGGAGCTCGTGCTGACAAGAAAGAACAAAATATACGTTGACATAAATTATTTGCGTATATAAAGCGTGTGGTCGGTCCAAATCAGACCTTAGTGGCTCTAGAACCTTGTTTCCCCCATTTAGCATTGTCGTCAGCATGCACAGCACAATCAACAAGCCGCCCGTACGAAGCGCTATATCGGTAGTGGGATACACTGTCTACTTTATTATGACTGGCACCGCGTTTGTCCTGTAATCCATTCGAAATACCCCGTGACGCCTAAAAACTGAAGCCTAGTAACCCTAGATGCTTGTCATGTGTTACGTCACCAACCGGACACGTGGCGATAGTTTACAGTACGCACGCTACGATAAATTGTATGCCACCATACGATAGACTTGACATAGAAAACTTTGCAGCTCAACCGAGTAAGTGAGTTATCCGTTTATTGCCACCTACTGTTCGCTTCACATGCATTCAAATTATGCCCGTGTTACGGGTCTTTGCTACTATTTGTATCTCCGTTAATCAGGCGAACACTTTTTATCTGGCCTGTTTATAGTAACTGCCGATATAGCATCGCTGTGCATCTGGACTGCTGTCCGACTCTTGGCTTTGACGATTGAAGCGATCGTTGTTGTAGTTTAATAACATTTAGTGCTCTGTGTTTTAATTAGTGTATCACTTGTGTATCTGTGAGCGTATATAACTATATTCAACAGCGACCTGCGTGACCGAACATGAAAACGGTGAATTTTAAATAGTCCAAAAAATGGAACAAGAAAAATTACAATCAGCGGTTGCAGTAGATTGTATTCATAACTACATACAAAGTAGATTTTTATTGGTGTTAGGAACTCTGTAAAGGTTGTAATTAGAAATATACGAGACAATCATGCACCAGTATGGCTTGGCTATGCAATTAAAACTTTCAATATGTGTTCCATTGTGTTGTCTTTGGTTAATATACGATATTTAGGGATATATCACCAATGTTACGAGGCGTCGAACGTTACCAGACATCGTAATGAAAGGGCTTCAAACAGATTCCGACATATGTGACATACCGCTCTAATACCCATGTCGATCAGACAATCACAGCTCGACGCTTCCAGCCATAATTTTGTTTTGAAGCTGTGGTTGTCTTTTTGTGCAATACTCATATAATTGTTCACATTGTGAGTTCGTGGCGGTCACGATGGTGAATTGATCGGTGTTACCTTACAGCAACTACCAATCTGTTATGTATCAATATTTTGTAGTGTCGTGGTTGATAGTAACTGTCGTTTTACTAAAACCCAATGCTCACGTCAAGCAGTCTCCATCAAAACCAGTCAAGCAGCAATAATGAAAGTAGCTTGAGGATATTGGAACAGGATATAAGCATCGATAGGTACCATTATGCAGGCTTTTACATCCAATTGATGCAATAAAAGCTATTTTCATAATTTCCCCACAGTCATTTCTTTCTGGCGTACCTGCCAACAACCTGCTTGTTTTCCGGAAGGCTCCACAGCTGGTTTTGTGATTACATAACCACACTATGAAATCGCTGACATTCAGACAACTGATGAATGCTCTATGAACGACTTAAACAATAAAAAATGTAGACAGAATCTCACTAAAACAAGCCATGAGCATCGATGCCGATAAAGCCGATTGGAGTGACTTAATGCAAACAAGTATTTTTTTGCGCTAATGTAAATGCATTATTTAGCTCTTAGGATCATCCAATTGTTTATATATGCCAAAGGTTGTGGTAGTACGAATACAATAGATGAAGCACATGGGCTGCTACTGAAGAAAAACCGGACCAATGATCAGCGTGGGAGTCTGTTAAAAAGAATTACATCAGAAAGGTATCCCAACATGGATGTATACAAAGGCACATTGCTCTCTTAATCTATATGTCAACTCTGCTTGAGTCAACTTAACGCACCGCCAATGCTATTTCGTGCGTCAAAAATGAGTTATTACGGTTCAGTGCGCGATGATGAAGCATTGTAATGTGCATGTTCCTGACATAGGACGACATAGCTACTAAATGCTGGATCTCTTGGTAGAAACAATTATCTAAATCTGGGACCCAAAATCATAAAACGCGCTGTATGTTGATACAGCCTAGAACAGCCAACTTCATTCATCCGTTTGATCCTATCGTGTGTCTATGTGTGTGCCGTGACTATCCATGGCCTTATAAAAGGCGGGAACCCGATGCTAAGCCCCTTTAGTGTCGATTAGTGACGTGCAGTTAAAGACAGATGTGCACTACTTCTACCAACGTTGAGGAAGGTATATAGGCAAGCAGAGGGTAATGATGCAACTGAAGGGAAACGGGTAATCGATGCTTTGCTGGCCATGGTCAAACGGCCATTTAGGTAGAATTGCATAAGTTAAGCTGGTGATTGAAATGATAATTCTGCCACGTCGCATTTGATTAAAACATAGCTCCTCAGTACGATTCGGTGGGTCGATGGCTTTGCACATTGCAAACACTAAGTGTAGCGCGCAAATTATAAAGGCAGTGAATTAGCCGATAAAGAGGCATTAACAACGTAGGTTTGAGCACAATTTAGATGCTTCATGCGTACAGTTGATACGAATATCTAAGTCTGCCTGTAGCAAACCGATTGACTAATAACACTTGACTGAAATCTCTTTGTAAAAAAGGCATTATGCTAGAAATGTGTTCACTATGTGTCGAACGCAATTGTTTTTATATCTAACTCACAATATCTGTGCTTATACAATAGGGTTTCGCAATATTTGACGCGCGCATTTTCTCAATTGTTTTTTTGACGAAGCACATTTGTATGCAATTTGATCATGCCTAATCTAACTGCCGATTTTTTGGGGAAGGTTTACCAAGCAAGTGCCTCTCTAGGGTACACAGCGACGAGCAAAAATGGAGAGCGGTCTGCTCTGTTTGCAGTACTGCTTTTATGACAGTGCAATGTGCAACTAGAAGCGCTCTTTTTGCATTGGCGTTTTTCGAACATTCATTATTTATGGATTCTCTTCATAGCGATGAATAACTTATCTTGACTGATTGACCAAACTACAAAATGTTGATCTAACATACTAACATACTGGCATATACATACTGTATATGCCAGATTGCACCAAAATGCCTTGCATCATATCTGCCAATTTTGAAATATGATCACGCTGTTATTATACGACCGTCAAATACCATCCAATAATTGTTAGCAATTACGATCCGATATCTGCTTGACCACAAACCTATAACACTTAAGCAACTACGCGCTGTATGATACTGATCATTGTAGGAGTTAAGATTTCGGTTAAATGATGCACGATGCTATCGAAACAATCTAACCGAGCACTAAATTGCAATTGTCGTTATCAATGATAGCTTACATAAGCGATTATAATTAATGCATGCTCCATTGTGAAACATTGGGACGGGCGACATCAACGCTTCCGCAAACAACATCCGTATTCGATGAGATCGAATCAATTATCTACAGAGGATATTGCCCAGGGCATGCTAGGCAGTGACTTGTACATTTATATCTCAAAAGCAGCGCGGACACACGAATTTACAGCCTAGAGTTTTGTCTCTATTACAAAGCATAGCTAATGGCGTTAATGAAGTGTATGCACGTAGAAATCAATATTCTGTTCACAATCTAGACTTGACCTTAACAGCAATAACTGGCTCAAACGCCTTCTTTAGTATTATGCATATCCCTAAAATGGTGTGATTGCATATCGACTAAAAAATGCGTTGTATTTTTATGGTTGTGCTCCGTTAGCATTAATTCTAATGATGCTCAACTGATTGGCAGGATAACATAGGGCGGGTAAAAGGGTTTCACGATGACGGTAAGGGGTCTGTCTTCTTTCTGATGACCCTTAGTACGTCTAAAATACGACATAGTATAGCGCGGTTGCGGCAGATGCAATCCAACCAAGCACAAATATTACACGATGCGATTGTATGATACACCGGTCAAGACAAATTAAATATCATGTCTTTATCGTAATCGCCTTCTTCATGCAAAATATGTCGGCAATATGGGACAATGAGAAATAAGTAGCTGAACACGTTTGTGGAAAACCGACTATTTCCTGTCGATCATGGGTCACAGTTATCCTGTTACTGTGTAATGTATCGTTTAGCGGTTGCTAGATTCGTGCAATAGGCATGGGTAGGATTGTCACTGCAGGCAAATACATGATAGGCCACCTGCTCTACTTTGTCCTGAAGATATGAATGGATTTATAGTTTTGTTTTCAGCCTGTGGTGTACATGATAGATCTCACGTAATATGATGAGCATATTGTCTGGGGGTGAAATCTATTGATTCATCCGTCATGTTGTTGACATTCACTCTGGAAGGGCGGTCGATTGCTTGGGTCTACCACATGGATAATACATAATGTAGTGATGCAACTAGGAGAGGCGTTATTGCTTAGCCTTTTGTGTCTATGACTATAACGGCTGCTGCTATCTTCGAGCTTGAGAGCGGATTCCTCAATGATCGCATTGGAAGACGACTAGTCATTCTCGCAGCCAGCCTCATCTTCATTGATGGTCCACTCGTTCGTTAGAGGGCGCTACAATACCTTGGACGAATAGTCGCCGGGCGAGAAAGGGTAGGATCTCAACAGTTGGGCTTCACACATAGACATCAATGACCTGGGTATTCCAGATAAGTAGATTATATATATGCTGTCCCGCTGTAATACAGGGTACATGTGGATCTCGCAGTGAGCGGGAACTGACATGAACGCATAATACAGCACATGTAACTTTGTGAATAACCAACACAAGTGCTGTATTTACATTGAAAATGTAACCGTCAAAATAGTTTTATCTGCAAATGTTTGTAATGTAAAACCTTGTTCCGCTACTACTATCTAGTCTAATTGCAAGCTCAGCTGTAAACGATCAGCCCATCAAGTGAGTAATCGTTATATTATATACTATTGATCCGGCAACTCGGGAAACAAAACACGGCACTTAACCTCAATCCACCGCCAATGGCTTGCCCAAAACCTCCAGGTAACACATATCAGTAAGTGCAGCTTAAGGCAAAAAGCATTCACACATTAACTTTATCATAAGCCCCACGATGACACTGCATAAACCAAGAAGAACTTTACATCGGTGTTTATGAACACTCATAGTTTATGTCAGGTGTGGCTTTATGTTAAAACGTATTTTGTACTGTAGATGAATTTAGCATTTGCTGTGCACGTCACCCTGCATAACAATCATCCCCATCCATCCCCGTTGCGATATCATCTCGTTTTTACATTACATGTCATTGCGATAATGTATCGATATCAGCAGCCAGATAAAGTTTTTGAACCTTGAAATATGTTTGACAATATATGCAGTGTTATGTGAACAAGCTTAGTAGCTACACATGCGCAATGTCATAATTGCATGTTATATTCGGTGGAAATGCACCCGGTTTTATCTTCGGGTGCAAAATAGTGTCGACTACCATTATTATGCTATAGATTATTCAGCCACTTTCCCGAAAGGTGAACAGGGCCATGCAAACATCAGAAGAAGATACTGATATTCATCTTCACCAACTGCTGTATATCAGCATATAATGCTTGCTGTTGTTAACTTCTGCGGTGTTTGATGCCTTGACATGACCAGCATCAGTTCGAAGCTAACCATATCAGGAAAAGCCGATGTGTTTTCATTGGCAATATGTCGGCCCCATTGATCATTAAGATTGCATGTTGCACGAATGTTCACAGGTAAGTGGCCAGTATTTGTGTATGAAGGCTGAAAGGTCTGGTGCATAACTAACTCACATCCATGTATATTTACAGGGTGCATATTTGTGAACATTACATGTGATTTGAGACGATGCGTTACAGTTAGATACAACATACAAATACTTTCCAACTGCTTGGAATGTTTGTGCTTTCACGTAGATGCATTAACGGTATCTGAATAAGCATTAATGCGAAATTTCCGGTTTTGCTCCAATATCACTGGCTATATAACCTGAATGCAGCTATTGATTAGTTACTACTAATGTAGTTAACACTATCGTTTCCTTGCGAGTCAAATAATCAGAAAAGTTAGCTTACTTACCGCTCATGATTGACTAACATACTTTTTTAACAACTGATCTAAATAGCACTACATGTGTCCTTTTCGATTTCTGAAATAAGAGTAAGAAGAAAAGCTGAGTGCTACAAATCCGCCATCAAATTACTGCAGGAGTGAAGTATAATAATCTACACCACGCATTTTGATCCTAATGTTTAGAGCCAGTTTCTTTGTTAGAAGGACAATAATAACTGTAGCAACTCCCGACCTCCTGTCTACCCACTACGAGGACACGATGTAGCAAACACAGTCATTAAGGGCGTCATTTGTTCACGCGAAGGTCATTCGTGATTTGCTTGTGTGAATATTGTCCGGTAATGTTCAATATAGCATGTCCATTAAACAAGGTATGCCCACTTCGCTTAACTAGATGACCTTGCAGCATTACATGAAAGCTGTGCTTGTTGCCTAAAAGCATTACCATGACAGAATCTGATATTTGTTTTGCAAGTCTACACAAATCTTGGTGATATTATTACACCTACACTTCCGACCTCCTACCCCCCACTTAGAGCCACTCATTACAATTGACAGCTATCCAACCGGTGTAGGGCATTAGTAGCTATGGAATCTTGATATTTATCCGTTATTTATCGTACGGTTGCTTCTAAGACAGCATTCTTCATTTCTGATAGATACATTTGGCTTCAGTGTTCGTATAACACACCACGACCCATTATTTATGCATGTTAGCCAAGAATTGCTCCGATCAACACTGCAAACATATATTGAATGAAGTTACATATGGCTCTTGAGGTTCCACTTGTGATTCATTTATCATGATAAAGCTATAGTGAAAAGAGAGACAGTTAATGGATGGTCATGTGTAATCCCAGAACGCGTAGCCTGCTTTACAGTGCAAATGCATGCGTGTTGCATGGATGAACCACACCGATATATGAACAGGTGGCGTTGGTCAATATACTCAAGGATAACCACAAATAATATCAAATATTATTTGTCTGCGCCCATTTTTAACCACATTTGAAAGATATTAGTGAATTACGCTGGCTTGAATCAATACCTTATGCAGGTGGGAGGATTTATCGAGTTGGACCTATGCCTTTCCAAGTATTACAACACGCACGTCAAGGGATGACGACTCTGCTTCTCTATCACGTAGATTAACCGGAACCAATAAAATCGACCCTTCACGAGGACGTCGATCTGCGCAATGATATCAAAGTAAGTAACTTGTCCGTTTAAGCAATATGTGATATGATTGGAAACTTATTTCTGCTGATCAGGTGTCGGCGGTCCGTTAAGTGCTCATCTCTTGCATTTTGTCGACTCATTTTACAATATGAATATTTCACAATTGTGTCGATGGCGTGGTGTTCTATAATACGACCATTTCCAATAGTGAATCTTTCAGGTTTTGGTGCCATGTTGGTTAAAATGATAACTCCGTACCATCCACATACAGGTGGTTTATATTAAACGCATCAGCAACCACCATTTGCGTGTCACATGGGGCCGAATTTCGTGGGTCAATGCCCCACGAGCTTGCTATTGTTAAGTGAGTTTCCACAAGACTGCTTGACTAAGTTTTTTCCCAAAGTAAGCCGAGCAGTTAGCAATTCTGTCATTGTGTGCTGCAATTACGGTGATATGGTACTGTCATCTGATCGAATAATAATATACAATTGTATAAGCATCATGTGTCGGTAAATAAGCAAAGGGGGTGGTGGGGGTTAACGTACCACGTATTCACAGTATCTTTTTAACACTTGAATGTTTTTAGCTTATATTAACCCATTGTGGTATTATAGAATAACCATTGCCTACATTATCAATAGTAGATAGTGTGCAGGTCTGACAGAGCCACAAATTCTTTCAACAAGCTATGTTTATTTCACCAAGAATTTGCCAAACCTAAACCCAATGAATTTCAAGCAACGATTGAGTTGTCACGGAATAGGCATATATAATGGTATATATTAATGCTAATATTATGTTCCCATATCCATTTGCCTACTTTTTATCAGTGCCGCTTGGTTTGGGTGGAGACTGCTACATGTGCATACTGGGTTGTTAGTAAAACGGCAGTTACTATCAGCCACCGCGTCACAAAATATTGAGACATAACAGATTGGTAGTTCTTATAATGTAACATTGATTAATTCACCATCGCGACCGCCACGAACTCACAACGTCAACAATTAGTTGAGTCTTATGCATAAAGACAACCACAGCTTCAAACCGAAATTAAGGTTCGCATTCTGCTATACCTCTGTTTGTATGTAGATGAAAAGAGATGACAATAGCTGAGACGGCTGACGCCTCGTACTATTGGTTGGAGTTGGTAATATAATCCAAAAATATAGGATTTTAAACAAAGACAACACAATTGAACACATTTTGAAAGATTTAATTGCATAACCAGGGCGTACTAGTGCATGATTAACTCGTATATTTCCAATTATTACCTTTTCTGAGATCCTGAAATTTTCTTGTTCATTATTTTGACTATTTATTGACATCGTTTTCATGTTCAGTCACTCAAGTAGCGGTTGAATATAGTTCAATACGCTCACATACACAGAAGTAAAATACTAACCAAAACACAGAGTACAAAATGTTATTAAACTTCAACTATTGCTTCAATCGTCCAAACCAAGAGTCGGACAGCAGTCCAGATGCTTTAACGGCATCGCGATGCTAGGTCGCCAGTTACAATCAACAGGCCAGATAAAATCGTTTCCCTGGTTAACGGAGATAAAAATAATAGCAAAGGACCGTATTTGTGACAAAATGTGTTTGCATGTGAAGCCAACAGTAAATTAAATACACGGACAACTCACTCACTTGGTAAAGTTCTCTGAGTCAAGACTATCGCCACGGGTCCGGTTTGTGACGTAACACATGACCAGCGTCAGGCTGTCATTAGGTGTTAGGTGTATGCGTTAGTGAGCGTCAGTTTCTGGTCGTCATTGGGCGTCAGTTTCTATGCGTCATGGGTTATTTCGAATGGATTGCAGTACTAACGCGGTGACAGTCATAATATAATAGACAGTGTATCCCACTCCAGAGATAGCGCTTCATACGGGCGGCTTGTTGATTGTGTTGTGTATGCTGACGACAACGTTAAATGGGGAAATTCTGGTACTAGGGCTATTTAGACTGGCCCCACGCTCTTTCTCTGTTAACATATTCTTTATTTATTTTTTTGTCAGCACGAGCCAATCAGCTCTACTTCAAAATGAGAATTGCAATTGCCAATATAAGTATATCTCGTTGTTTTCATTGTTATCATACCGGGATATATCCAATTCTAACTGAACCTACCGTGACCAAACCCTACGTACCCTATAATATAAACGGCTGTCCACATTTGTTTATGTATGTGGAATTACTTTCGATTCATCGGACCACCCCAGGAATTAGACGATGATAGCTGCAATTGAACCTACCTGTACGATATATTTCAATGCTATTGACTGCATCAGTGTCGGCAAAGCCAACGTTAACAAAGAAAGAGTTAGATCGGTTAGCCGGTTGGGATGAATTCAATACATCTCATGACTCAGGTGCAGTAACATATCGATATTTTACATTGGTATTGCTGTGACTGATACGCTAATGGAGTAGTGGTATGTATCGAGACATAACTCAGACACGTCTTGTTATGCAATTAATCCCATGATCACCATCAACTTGCACCTAACAGTACTTCAAATAAGTGCATGCCATAATTTGAAGAAATTTGAATGATAAATAAATAACCAATGCCAACCCCTGACTTGATATATAACGGAACAAGGATGTATTATAGTGACGCGCTGTAGAGAAATACTGAGGTAAACTGCAGTAAAAATGGCTAGTGATATGTCCTTGTCCTTCTTTGTCTCTGGCTGAAAAATTAAGTAAACTTTTCCACAGATCACTCACTTTTTTAAGCCTGCTCATCAGATCTTTTCTCCACAGCATCATTTGTCACTTCAAATAAAGACCAGTGCTAGCAAAGAACATCATTGCAGGCCTGATATGATAATACCAACAAAGTGGTCACTTAATGCCGAATCAACGATTATGCTGGCTTCCTGGATGATTCATTGGGACATTTAAAAGGAGATCTATGTTAATCTAAGAATGAGTATTGTTTGTCAACCAATCTAGGGACTTGAATTCGGTTGGCCGTGGAGAATACCGAAGATTTATTACCATGGCACTTGGCTAGAATGCATAGATGCATGAGAAGCAGGATACATGTCATTAATCCATTTTTTAATATGACTATTGTGTTTGGAACACATTTATCTATCGGCTGTTCCAACACTTGTTCGCGGGGGAATTGGACTGAATGCAACAATATGCCTGTAAATTAGATGACAAACCCTTAAAAATGACCAGCTAGTTCGCGAAAATGATTAAGTCATCAATTCTCAACGGATTTATTTGTTAGATAATGTATTGTATGTGACATCTTTTCCCTTATCGGGGACTGGCTGCTATTGGGCCCAAATATGCATGGTATTAGTTTGTCACACATTGCCCATAAGACACGGGCTACGACAAGGAACTTCCGGCATTAAAACCAAATAGACCTGACGTCACCGAGGTGTCATGAAATACGACAAAAGACTGTCAGTTATCCCTTGATTGGTTGAGGCACTCTCCTGTGCGGGAATATTAATTACTTCTAATGTCAATTTAGTGCAGCGTGCAAAATCGACTGCTCAATGACAGAGGGGGTTTGTATGGGTTAATGTACTAATGGGTAGGAAATTCGATTTCTAGGAACATAAAACGATGAGCGATTCATATTCTACTGATCATATAGAGAAGAGAATAGTACTCTCATGCAACAGATCACAACAATATAGTTCTACTGTCACAAGAGTGCCTACACCGTGCCAAATACGACAGCGGGATTAGCTGCTGTGTAGCGTGGGACATAATACAATTTATGACTAGACCATGATAAATATAAGCTCCTCTATCAGGCACGCTTCTGATGATCACTTGGAGTGGGGTAGAGAAGATATATTATCGTTGATCCATAGGAAATGTCGTCATGATCCTACACGACCTCCATACACTGATAAGCGGACATGTTTGCCACTAGTTCGCCAATAGCAGGGGCGATATTGGAGTCTTATAGGATACCGGTTAGGCCCGCATCTTGAAATAAGCTAATACCCGATGGAAATTGAAAAAAACCCAATCCTATTGCAATTTACACTTGATTGATATGTAATGGCGCATCGTTAACAATAAATATAGATCTATTGACTTTATGATAGATTATCATTTGACAACAGAATGCGTTACACTGTCCACAATTTATGTACACCGTTACATGTAATACACGCAGCGGCATACAGCCTGTCGTCATGGCGACTAATCAAGCCTGCGAACCAGGCATAGAATGTCAAAAACTCTCACTGGCTGTGTCATACTTGACCTACAAGACCACTTGGTAAATTCATTGTTATCCACATGCAGACGGTCACCTTGTTTGAAAAAAATTATACCTGTAATAAGAACACTAAATTGTTCTAGGTATGGCTCTGTGGGCAACTTCTATAACCAACGCCACATTAATTGTTCTGTATAGAATTGCTTTTTATTCATATCATGTAATAAGCGGCTTGGTGTTAGGGCTGAAAAACGAAGATAAAAAAACCGCGTGTACACAATTATATGCAACACGTATATAGTGTCGCACGAGTTGTCCTCAAGCATAAGTGGTGAATACAAGTTTTTTTTAGATAGGACACAAACAAAAGTTCAGACAATATGTAACAGTCCACGGGCTTATTTCTAATTGGTGAAAGTACTAGATATTTGCCAATCGCAGCTTTATCAGCTGGTAATATTGTCATCAACCATATTGACCGCCCTCGCTCAGTGCAGGTTTAGGTGATTAGCTGGATGACGGAAGTTGCAGATGGCTTCCTGTTGTGCTAAGGATAAACCGCTATCCGCCAGTTAGGCTTTTTCCGTCCGCCATAACATAGTTGGACCGTTAAAATTAGTGACGCCAGCAAATACTGACAATATCACCCAGTCCGTTATTGATTTCGATGGGAAGGTGTAACCACTGCTACTAAATGCTGGATCTCTTGGTGGAAACAATTATCTAGCGCTGGGATCCAAAATCATACAACGTGCTGTATGTTGATACAGCCCAATTCATTCATCCGTTTGATCCTATCGTGTGTCTATGTGCGTGCCTTGACTATCCATGGCCTAATAAAAGGCGGGAACCCGATGCTAAGCCTCTTTAGTGTCGATTAGTGACGTAGAGTTAAAGACAGCTGCGAGATACTTCTACCAACGTTAAGGAAGGTATATAGGAAAGCAGAGGGTAATGATTCAACTGAAGGGAAACGGGTAATCGATGCTTTGCTGGTCATGGTCAAACGGCCATTTAGGTAGAATTGCAAGAGTGGAGCTGATGTTGAAATGATACTTCTGCCACGTCGCATTAGATTAAAACTTAGCTCCTCAGTACGATTCGATGGGTCCATGGTTTTGTACTTCTTCTAGACAGACCACATTGCAAAAACTATGTGTAGCACGTCAATTATAAAGGGAGTGAATTAGCCGAGCACAATCTAGATGCTTCATGCGTACAGTTGATACGAATATCTAAGTCTGCCTGTAGCAAACCGATCGACTAATAACACTTGACTGAAATCTCTTTGTAAAAAGGAATTATGCTAGAAATGTGTTCACTATGTGTCGAACGCAATTGTTTTTATGTCTAACTCACAATATCTGTGCTTATACAAAAGGGTTTCGCAATATTTGACGCGCGCATTTTCTCAATTGTTTTTTTTTTACGAAGCACATTTGTATGCAATTTGATCATGCCTAATCTAACTGCCGATTTTTTGGGGAAGGTTTACCTCTCTAGGGACACAGCGACGAGCAAAAATGGAGAGCGGTCTGCTCTGTTTGTAGTACTGCTTTCATGACAGTGCAATGTGCAACTAGAAGCGCTCTTGTTGCATTGGCGTTTTTCGAACATTCATTATTTATGGATTCTCTTCACATGCAAACTTACATAGCGATGAATAACTTATCTTGACTGATTGACCAAACTACAAAATGTTGATCTAACATACTAACATACTGGCATATACATACTGTATATGCCAGATTGCACCAAAATGCCTTGCATCATATCTGCCAATTTTGCAATATGATCACGCTGTTTATTATACGACCGTCAAATACCATCCAATAATTGTTAGCAATTACGATCCGATATCTGCTTGACCACAAACCTATAACACTTAAGCAACAACGGTTTGTATAATACTGACCATTGTAGGAGTTAAGAGTTCGATTAAATGATGCACGATGCTTTCGAAACAATCTAACCGAGAACTAAATTGCAATTGTCGTTATCAATGATAGCTTACATAAGCGATTATAATTAATGCATGCTCCATTGTGAAACATTGGGACGGGTGACATCAACGCTTCCGCAAAAAACATCCGTATCCGATGAGATCGAATCAATTATCTACAGAGGATATTGCACAGGGCATGCTAGGCCGTGACTTGTACTTTTACATCTCAAAAGCAGCGCGGACACACGAATTTACAGCCTAGAGTTGTGTCTCTATTACAAAGCATAGCTAATGGCGTTAATGAAGTGCATGCATGTAGAAATCAATATCCTGTTCACAATCTAGACTTGACCTTAAGAACAATAACTGGCTCGAACGCCTTCTTTAGTATTATGCATATCCCTAAAATGGTGTGATTGCATATCGACTAAAAAATGCATTGTAGTTTTATGGTTGTGCTCCGTTAGCATTAATTCTAATGATGCTCAACTGATTGGCAGAATAACATAGGGCGGGTAAAAGGGTTTCACGATGACGGTGAGGGGTTTGTCTTCTTTCTTATGACCCTTAGTACGTCTAAAATACGACATAGTATTACGCGGTTGCGGCAGATGCAATCCAACCAAGCACAAATATTACACGATGCGATTGTATGATACACCGGTCAAGACAAATTAAATATCATGACTTGATCTTAATCGCCTTCTTCACACAAAATATGTCGGCAATATGGGACAATGAGAAATAAGTAGCTGAACACGTTTGTGGAAAACCGACTATTTCCTGTCGATCATGGGTCACAGTTATCCTGTTACTGTGTAATGTATCGTTTAGCGGTTGCTAGATTCGTGCAATAGGCATGGGTAGGATTGTCACTGATGGCAAATACATGATAGGCCACCTGCTCTACTTTGTCCTGAAGATATGAATGGATTTATAGTTTTGTTTTCAGCCTGTGGCGTACATGGTAGATCTCACGTAATATGATGAGCATATTGTCTGGGGGTGAAATCTATTGATTCATCCGTCATTTTGTTGACATTCACTCTGGAAGGGCGGTCGATTGCTTGGGTCTACCACATGGATAATACATAATGTAGTGATGCAACTTGGAGAGGCGTTATTGCTTAGACTTTTGTGTCTATGACTATAACGGCTGCTGCTATCTTCGAGCTTGAGGGCGGATTCCTCAATGATCGCATTGGAAGACGACTAGTCATTCTCGCAGCCAGCCCTATCTTCATTGTTGGTCCACTCTATACAACATTCGTTAGAGGGCGCTACAATACATAGGACGAATAGTCGCCGGGCGAGAAAGGGTAGGATCTCAACAGTTGGGCTTCACACATAGACATCAATGACCTGGGTATTCCAGATAAGTAGATTATATATATGCTGTCCGCTGTAATACAGGGTACATGTGGATCTCGCAGTGAGCAGGAACTGACATGAACGCATAATACAACACATGAATAACCAACACAAGTGCTGTATTTACATTGAAAATGTAACCGTCAAAATACTTTTATCTGCAAATGTTTGTAATGCAAAACCTTGTTCCGCTATTACTATCTAGTCTAATTGCAAGCTCAGCTGTTGTGAACGTAAACGATCAGCCCATCAAGTGAGTAATCGTTATATTATATACTATTGATCCGGCAACTCGGGAAACAAAACACTGCCTCCTTAATCCACCGCCTATGGCTTGCCCAAAAGCTCCAGGTAACACATATCAGTAAGTGCAGCTCAAGGCCAAAAGCATTCACACAATAACTTTATCATAAGCCCCACGATGAAACTGCATAAACCAAGAAGAGCTTTCCATCGGTGTTTATGAACACTCATAGTTTATGTAAGGTGTGGCTTTATGTTAAAACGTATTTTGTACTGTAGATGAATTTAGCATTTGCTGTGCACGTCACCCTGCATAACAATCATCCCCATCCATCCCCGTTGCGATATCATCTCGTTTTTACATTACATGTCATTGCGATAATGTATCGATATCGGCGGCCAGATAAAGTTTTTGAACCTTGAAATTTGTTCGACAATATATGCAGTGTTATGTGACCAAACTTAGTAGCTACACATGCGCAATGTCATAATTGTATGTTATATTCGATCGAAATGCACCCGGTTTTATCTTCAGGTGCAAAATAGTGTTGACTATCATCATTATGCTATAGATTATTCAACCCCTCTCCCGCAATGTCAACAGGGCCTTGCAAACATCAGAAGAAGATACTGATTTTCATCTTCACCAACTGCTGTATATCAGCATATAATGCTTGCTGTTGTTAACTTCTGCGGTGTTTGATGCCTTGACATGACCAGCATCAGTTCGAAGCTAACCATATCAGGAAAAGCCGATGTGTTTTTATTGGCAATATGTCGTCCCCATTGATCATTAAGATTGCATGTTGCACGAATGTTCACTGGTAAGTGGCCAGTATTTGTGTATGAAGGCTGAAAGGTCTGGTGCATAACTAACTCACATCCATGTATATTATTAACAGGGTGAATATTTGTTAACATTACATGGGATTTGTGACAATGCGTTACAGTTAGAAATACCATACAAATACTTTCCAACTGCTTGGAATGTTTGTGCTTGCACGTAGATGCATTAACGGTATCTGAATAAGCATAAATGCGAGATTTCCGGTTTTGCGCCAATATCACAGGCTATATAACCTGAATGCAGCTTTTAATTAGTTACTACTAATGTAGTTAACACTATCGTTTCCTTGCGAGACAAATAATCAGAAAAGTTAGCTTACTTACCGCTCATGATAGACTAACATACTTTTTTAACAACTGATCTAAATGGCACTACATATGTCCTTTTCGATTTCTGAAATAAGAGTAAGAAGAAAAGCTGAGTGCTACAAATCCGCCATCAAATTACTGCAGGAGTGAAGTATAATAATCTACACCACGCATTTTGAACCTCATTTTCAGAGCCAGTTGCTTTGTTAGAAGGACAATAATAACTGTAGCATAGAGCCCCTACAACGTGCAGCCTCTACTCCCGACCTCCTGTCTACCCACTACGAGGACACGATGTAGCAAACACAGTCATTAAGGGCGTCATTTGTTCACGCGAAGGTCATTCGTGATTTGCTTGTGTGAATATTGTCCGGTAATGTTCAATATAGCATGTCCATTAAACGAGGTATGCCCACTTTGCTTAACTAGATGACCTTGCAGCATTACAATAGAAGCTGTGCTTGTTGCCTAAAAGCATTACCATGACAGTATCTGATATTTGTTTTGCAAGTCTACACAAATCTTGGTGATATTATTACACCTACACTCCCGACCTCCTACCCCCCACTTAGAGCCACTCATTACAATTGACAGCTATCCGTCCCGGTTAAGTAGTAGCTATAGAATCTTGATATTAATCCGTTATTTATCGTACGGCTGCTTTTAAGACAGCATTCTTCATTTCTGATAGATAACTTTGGCTTCAGTGTTCATATAACACACCCCGACCCATTGTTTGTGCATGTTAACCAAGAATTGCTCCGATCAACACTGCAAACATATATTGAATGAAGTTACGTATGGCTCTTGAGGTTCCACTTGTGATTCATTTATCATGATGTAGCTATAGTGAAAAGAGAGGCAGTTAATGGATGGTCATGTGTAATCCCAGAACGCGTAGCCTGCTTTACAGTGCAAATGCATGCGTGTTGAATGGATGAACCACTCCGATATATGAACAGGTGGCGTTGATCAATATACTCAAGGATAACCACAAATAATATCTAATATTATTTGCGCCCATTTTTAACCACATTTGAAAGATATTGGTGAATTACGCTGGCTTGAATCAATGCTATATGCAGGTGGGAGGATTTATCGAGTTGGACCTATGCCTTTCCAAGTATTGCAACACGCACGTCAAGGGATGGCGACTCTGCTTCTCTATCACGTGGATTAAGCGGAACCAATAAAATCGACCCTTCACGAGGACGTATATCTGCGCAATGATATCAAAGTAAGTAACTTGTCCGTTTAAGCAATATGTGATATGACTGGAAACTTATTTCTGGTGATCAGGTGTCGGCGGTCCGTTAAGTGCTCATCAAGTGCATTTTGTCGTCTCATTTTACAACATGAATATTTCACAATTGTGTCGATGACGTGGTGTTCTGTAATGCGACCATTTCCAATAGTGAATCATACAGGTTTTGGTGCCATGTTGGTTAAACTGATAACTCCGTACCATCCACATACAGATGGTTTATATTAAACGCATCACCATTTGCGTGTCACATGGGGCCGAATTTCGTGGGTCAATGCCCCACGAGCTTGCTATTGTTATGTGAGTTTCCACAAGACTGCTGGACTAAGTATTTCCCAAAGTAAGCCGAGCAGTTAGCAATTCTGTCATTGTGTGCTGCAATTACGGTGATATGGTACTGTCATCTGATCGAATAATAATATACAATTGTATAAGCATCATGTATTGGTAAATAAGCAAAGGGGGGTTAACCTACCACGTATTCACAGTATCTTTTTAACACTTGAATGTTTTGGGCTTAAATTAACCCATTGAGGTATTATAGAATAACTATTGCCTACATTATCAATAGTAGATAGTGTGCAGGTCTGACAGAGCCACAAATTCTTTCAACAAGCTATGTTTATTTCACTATGAATTTGCCAAACCTAAACCCAATGAATTTCAAGCAACGATCGAGTTGTCACGGAATAGGCATATATAATGGTATATATTAATGCTAATATTATGTTCCCATATCCATTTGCCTACTTTTTATCAGTGCCGCTTGGTTTGGGTGGAGACTGCTACATGTGTACACTGTTTGTTAGTAAAACGGCAGTTACTATCAGCCACCGCATCACAAAATATTGAGACATAACAGATTGGTAGTTCTTATAAAGTAACATTGATTAATTCACCATCACGACCGCCACGAACTCACAACGTCAACAATTAGTCTTGTGCATAACCACAACCACAGCTTCAAACCGAAATTAAGGTTCGCATTCTGCTATACCTCAGTTTGTATGTAGATGAAAAGAGATGACAATAGCTGAGACGGCTGACGCCTCGTACTATTGGTTGGAGTTGGTAATATAATCCAAAAATATAGGATTTTAAACAAAGACAACACAATTGAACACATTTTGAAAGATTTAATTGCATAACCAGGGCGAACTAGTGCATGATTAACTCGTATATTTCCAATTATTACCTTTTCAGAGATCCTGAAATTTTCTTGTTCATTATTTGGACTATTTATTGACTTTGAAGTTCACCGTTTTCATGTTTAGTCAATCAAGTAGCTGCTGAATATAGTTCAATACGCTCACATACACACAAGTAAAATACTAACCAAAACACAGAGTACTAAATGTTATTAAACTTCAGCTATCGCTTCAATCGTCCAAGCCAAGAGTCGGATAGATGTCCAGATGCCTCAACGGCACAGCGATGCTAGGTCGCCAGTTACTATCAACAGGCCAGATAAAATCGTTTCCCTGGTTAACGGAGATAAAAATAATAGCAAAGGACCGTATTTGTGACATAATTTGTTTGCACGTGAAGCGAACAGTAAGTTAAATACATGGACAACTCACTCACTTGATAAAGTTCTCTGAGTCAAAACTATCGTATGACGGACGATTACAACTTATCCTTTATGTGAACTATCGCCACGGGTCCGGTTGGTGACGTAACACATGACCAGCGTCAGGCTGTCATTAGGTGTTAGGTGTCTGCGTCCTTGAGCGTCCGTTTCTGGTCGTCATTGGGCGTCAGTTTCTATGCGTCATGGGTTATTTCGAATGGATTGCAGTACTAACGCGATGACAGTCATAATATAATAGACAGTGTATCCCACTCCAGAGATAGCGCTTCATACGGGCGGCTTGTTGATTGTGTTGTGTATGCTGACGACAATGTTAAATGGGGAAATTCTGGTACTAGGGCTACCAAGGTCTGATTTAGACCGACTCCAAGCTCTGTCTCTGTCAACATATTCTTTATTTTTTTTTGTCAGCACGAGCCAATCAGCACTACTTCAAAATGAGAATTGCAATTGCCAATATAAGTATATCTCGTTGTTTCCATTGTTATCATACCGGGATATATCTAATACTAACTGACCCTACGGTAACCAAACCCTATGTACCCTATAATTTAAACGGCTGTCCACATTTGTTTTCGTATGTGGACTTACTTTCGATTCATCAAACCACCCCAGGAATTAGACGATGATAGCTGCAATTGAACCCACCTGTACGATATATTTCAATGCTGTTGACTGCATCAGTGTCGGCAAAGCCAATGTTAACAAAGGAAGAGTTAGATCGGTTAGCCGGTTGGGATGAATTCAATACATCTCATGCCTCAGGTGCAGTAACAGATCATATTTTACGTTGGTATTGCTGTAACTGATACACAAATGGAGTAGTGGTAAGTATCGAGGCATAACTCAGACACGTCTTGTTATAAAATTAATCCCATGAACACCATCAACTTGCACCTAACAGTACTTCAATTAAGTGCATGCCATAATTTGAAGAAATTTGAATGATAAATAAATAACCAATGCCAACCCCTGACTTGATATATAACGGAACAAGGATGTATTATAGTGACGCGCTGTAGAGAAATACTGAGGTAAAATGCAGTAAAAATGGCTATTAATATGTCCTTGTCCTTCTTTGTCTCTGGCTGAAAAATTAAGTAAACTTTTCCACAGATCACTCACTTTTTTTAAGCCTGCTCATCAAATCTTTTCTCCACAGCATCATTTGTCACTTCAAATAAAGACCAGTGCTAGCATAAAACATCATTGCAGGCCTGATATGATAATACCACCAAAGTGGTCACTTAATGCCGAATCAACGATTATGCTGGCTTCCTGGATGATTCATTGGGACATTTAAAAGGAGATCTATGTTAATCTAAGAATGATTATTGTTTGTCGACCAATCTAGGGACTTGAATTCGGTTGGCTGTGGAGAATACCGAAGATTTATTACCATGGCATTTGACTAGAATGCATAGATGCATGAGAAACAGGATACATGTCATTAATCCATTTTTTAATATGACTATTGTGTTTGGAACACATTTATCTATCGGCTGTTCCAACACTTAGGTGGCTTCGCAAATTATTAGCACATCTAGAGTCGTGTTCGCGGGGGAATTGGACTGAATGCAACAATATGCCTGTAAATTAGATGACAAACCCTTAAAAATGACCAGCTAGTTCGCGAAAATGATTAAGTCATCAATTCTCAACGGATTTATTTGTTAGATAATATATTGTATGTGACATCTTTTCCCTTATCGGGGACTGGCTGCTATTGGGCCCAAATATTCATGGTATTAGTTTGTCACACATTGCCTATAAGACACGGGCTACGACCAGGAACTTCCGGCATTAAAACCAAATAGACCTGACGTCACCGAGGTGTCATAAAGCACGACAAAAGACTGTCAGTTGTCCCTTGATTGGTTGAGGCACTCTCCTGTGCGGGAATATTAATTACTTCTAATGTCAATCGATTTAGTGCAGCGTGCAAAATCGACTGCTCTATGACAGAGGGGGTTTGTATGGGTTAATGTACTAATGGGTACGAATTTCGATTTCTAGGAACATAAAACGATGAGCGATTCATATTCTACTGATCATATAGAGAAGAGAATAGTACTCTTATGCAACAGCTCACTACAATATAGTTCTACTGTCACGAGAGTGCCTACACCGTGCCAAATACGACATCGGGATTAGCTGGGATCCTACACGACCTCCATACACTGATAAGCGGACATATTTGCCACTAGTTCGCCAATAGCAGGGGCGATATTGGAGTCTTATAGGATACCGGTTAGGCCCGCATCTTGAAATAAGCTAATACCCGATGGAAATTGAAAAAACCCAATCCTATTGTGATCTGCATCAGCAATTTACACTTGATTGATATGTAATGGCGCATCGTTAACAATAAATATAGATCTATTGACTTTATGATAGATTATCATTTGATAACAGAATGCGTTACACTGTCCACAATTTATGTACACCGTTACATGTAATACACGCAGCGGCATACAGCCTGTCGTCATGGCGACTAATCAAGCCTGCGAACCAGGCATAGAATGTCAAAAACTCTCACTGGCTGTGTCATACTTGACCTGCAAGACCACTTGGTAAATTCATTGTTATCCACATGCAGACGGTCACCTTGTTTGAAAAAAATTATACCTGTAATAAGAACACTAAATTGTTCTAGGTATGGCTCTGTGGGCAACTTCTATAACCAACGCCACATTAATTGTTCTGTATAGAATTGTTTTTAATTCATATCATGTAATAAGCGGCTTGGTGTTAAGGCTGAAAAACGAAGATAAAAAAACCGCGTGTACACAATTATATGCAACACGTATATGGTGTCTCACGAGTTGTCCTCAAGCATAAGTGATGAATACAAGTTTTTTTAGATAGGACACAAACAAAAGTTCAGACAATATGTAACAGTCCACGGGCTTATTTCTAATAGATAATTGGTGAAAGTACTCGATATTCGCCAATCGCAGCTTTATCAACTGGTAATATTGTCATCAACCCTATTGACCGCCCTCGCTCAGTGCAGGTTTAGGTGATTGGCTGGATGACGGAAGTTGCAGATGGCTTCCTGTCGTGCTAAGGCTAAACCGCTATCCGCCAGTTAAGCTTTTCCCGTCCGCCATAACATAGTTGGACCGTTATAATTAGTGACGCCAGCAAATACTGACAATATCACCCAGTCCGTTATTGATTTCGATGGGAAGATGTAACCACTGCTACTAAGTGCTGGATCTCTTGGTGGAAACAATTATCTAGCGCTGGGATCCAAAATCATAAAAAGCGCTGTATGTTGATACAGCATATAACAGCCAAATTCATTCATCCGTTTGATCCTATCGTGTGTCTATGTGCGTGCCGTGACTATCCATGGCCTTATAAAAGGCGGGAACCCGATGCTAAGCCTCTTTAGTGTCGATTAGTGACGTAGAGTTAAAGACAGCTGTGCACTACTACCAACGTTAAGGAAGGTATATAGGCAAGCAGAGGGTAATGATGCAACGGGTAATCGATGCTTTGCTGGTCATGGTCAAACGGCCATTTAGGTAGAATTGCATGAGTGTAGCTGGTGGTTGAAATAATAATTCTGCCACGTCGCATTATATTAAAACTTAGCTCCACAGTACGATTCGGTGGGTAGATGGCTTTGTACTTCTTCTAGACAGACCACATTGCAAAAACTATATATACCGCGCAAAAGGCAGTGAATTAGCCGATAAAGAGGCGTTAACAACGCAGGTTTGAGCAAATTAAGATGCTTCATGTGTACAGTTGATACGAATATCTAAGTCTGCCTGTAGCAAACCGATTGACTAATAACACTTGACTGAAATCTCTTTGTAAAAAGGCATTATGCTAGAAATGTGTTCACTATGTGTCGAACGCAATTGTTTTTATATCTAACTCACAATATCTGTGCTTATACAATAGGTTTTCGCAATATTTGACGCCCGCATTTTCTCAATTGTTTTTTTGACGAAGCACATTTGTATGCAATTTGATCATGCCTAATCTAACTGCCGATTTTTTGGGGAAGGTTTACCAAGCAAGTCTCTCTCTAGGGTACACAGCGACGAGCAAAAATGGAGAGCAGTCTGCTCTGTTTGCAAACAACATCCGTATCCGATGAGATCGAATCAATTATCTACAGAGGATATTGCACAGGGCATGCTAGGCGGTGACTTGTACTTTTACAACTCAAAAGCAGCGCGGACACACGAATTTACAGCCTAGAGTTGTGTCTCTATTACAAAGCATAGCTAATGGCGTTAATGAAGTGTATGCAAGTAGAAATCAATATCCTGTTCACAATCTAGACTTGACCTTAACAGCAGTAAATGGCTCAAACGCCTTCTTTAGTATTATGCATATCCCTAAAATGGTGTGATTGCATATCGATTAAAAAATGCATTGTAGTTTTATGGTTGTGCTCCGTTAGCATTAATTCTAATGATGCTCAACTGATTGGCAGGATAACATAGGGCGGGTAAAAGGGTTTCACGATGACGGTGAGGGGTTTGTCTTCTTTCTTATGACCCTTAGTACGTCTAAAATACGACATAGTATTACGCGGTTGCGGCAGATGCAATCCAACCAAGCACAAATATTACACGATGCGATTGTATGATACACCGGTCAAGACAAATTAAATATCATGACTTTATCTTAATCGCCTTCTTCACGCAAAATATGTCGGCAATATGGGACAATGAGAAATAAGTAGCTGAACACGTTTGTGGAAAACCGACTATTTCCTGTCGATCATGGGTCACAGTTATCCTGTTACTGTGTAATGTATCGTTTAGCGGTTGCTAGATTCGTGCAATAGGCATGGGTGGGATTGTCACTGCAGGCGAATACATGATAGGCCACCTGCTCTACTTTGTCCTGAAGATATGAATGGATTTATAGTTTTGTTTTTCAGCCGGTGGCGTACATGGTAGATCTCACGTAATATGATGAGCATATTGTCTGGGGGTGAAATCTATTGATTCATCCGTCATTTTGTTGACATTCACTCTGGAAGGGCGGTCGATTGTTTGGGTTTACCACATAGATAATACATAATGTAGTGATGCAACTTGGAGAGGCGTTATTGCTTAGATTTGTGTGTCTATGACTATAACGGCTGCTGCTATCTTCGAGCTTGAGGGCGGATTCCTCAATGATCGCATTGGAAGACAACTAGTCATTCTCGCAGCTAGCCCCATGGTCATTGTTGGTCCACTCTATACAACATTCGTTAGAGGGCGCTACAATACATAGGACGAATAGTCGCCGGGCGAGAAAGGGTAGGATCTCAACAGTTGGGCTTCACACATAGACATCAATGACCTGGGTATTCCAGATAAGTAGATTATATATATGCTGTCCGCTGTAATACAGGGTACATGTGGATCTCGCAGTGAGCGGGAACTGACATGAACGCATAATACAGCACATGTAACTTTGTGAATAACCAACACAAGTGCTGTATTTACATTGAAAATGTAACCGTCAAAATAGTTTTATCTGCAAATGTTTGTAATGTAAAACCTTGTTTCGCTATTACTATCTAGTCTAATTGCAAGCTCTGCTGCTGTGAACGTAAACGATCAGCCCATCAAGTGAGTAATCGTTATATTTTATACTATTGATCCGGCAACTCGGGAAACAAAACACGGCACTTAACCTCAATCCACCGCCTATGGCTTGCCCAAAAGCTCCAGGTAACACATATCAGTAAGTGCAGCCAAAAGCATTCACACATTAACTTTATTATAAGCCCCACGATGACACTGCATAAACCAAGAAGAGCTTTACATCGGTGTTTATGAACGCTCATAGTTTATGTCAGGTGTGGCTTTATGTTAAAACGTATTTTGTACTGTAGATGAATTTAGCATTTGCTGTGCACGTCACCCCTGCATAACAATCATCCCCATCCATCCCCGTTGCGATATCATCTCGTTTTTACATTACATGTCACTGCGATAATGTATCGATATCGGCGGCCAGCTAAAGTTTTTGAACCTTGAAATTTGTTTGACAATATATGCAGTGTTATGTGAACAAGCTTAGTAGCTACACATGCGCAATGTCATAATTGCACCCTGTTTTATCTTCGGGTGCAAAATAGTGTCGACTACCATCATTATGCTACAGATTATTCAGCCCCTCACCCGAAAGGTCAACAGGGCCTTGCAAACATCAGAAGAAGATACGGATTTTCATCTTCACCAACTGCTGTATATCAGCATATAATGCTTGCTGTTGTTAACTTCTGCGGTGTTTGATGCCTTGACATGACCAGCATCAGTTCGAAGCTAACCATATCAGGAAAAGTCGATGTGTTTTCATTGGCAATATGTCGGCCCCATTGATCATTAAGATTGCCTGTTGCACGAATGTTCACTGGCAAGTGGCCAGTATTTGTGTATGAAGGCTGAAAGGTCTGTGGCATAACTAACTAACATCCATGTATATTGACAGGGTGAATATTTGTTAACATTACATGGGATTTGTGACGATGCGTTACAGTTAGAAATACCATACAAATACTTTCCAACTGCTTGGAATGTTTGTGCTTGCACGTAGATGCATTAACGGTATCTGAATAAGCATAAATGCGAGATTTTCGGTTTTGCGCCAATATCACAGGCTATATAACCTGAATGCAGCTTTTAATTAGTTACTACTAATGTAGTTAACAATATCGTTTCCTTGCGAGACAAATAATCAGAAAAGTTAGCTTACTTACCGCAACTGGTTTAAATAGCACTACATATGTCCTTTTCGATTTCTGAAATTAGAGTAAGAAGAAAAGCTGAGTGCTACAAATCCGCCATCAAATTACTGCAGGAGTGAAGTATGATAATCTACACCACGCATTTTGAACCTAATTTTCAGAGCCAGTTGCTTTGTTAGAAGGACAATAATAACTGTAGCATAGAGCCCCTAAAACGTGCAGCCTCTACTCCCGACCTCCTGTCTACCCACTACGAGGACACGATGTAGCAAACACAGTGATTAAGGGCGTCATTTGTTCACGCGAAGGTCATTCGTGATTTGCTTGTGTGAATATTGTCCGGTAATGTTCAATATAGCATGTCCATTAAACGAGGTATGCCCACTTTGCTTAACTAGATGACCTTGCAGCATTACAATAGAAGCTGTGCTTGTTGCCTAAAAGCATTACCATGACAGTATCTGATATTTGTTTGCAAGTCTACTCAAATCTTGGTGATATTATTACACCTACACTCCCGACCTCCTACCCCCCACTTAGGGCCACTCATTACAATTGACAGCTATCCGTCCCGGTTAGGGCAGTAGTAGCTATGGAATCTTGATATTAATCCGTTATTTATCGTACGGTTGCTTATAAGACAGCATTCTTCATTTCTGATAGATAGCTCTAGCTTCAGTGTTCGTATAACACACCACGACCCATTGTTTGTGCATGTTAGCCAAGAATTGCTCCGATCAACACTGCCAACATATCTTGAATGAAGTTACATATGGCTCTTGAGGTTCCACTTGTGATTCATTTATCATGATGTAGCTATAGTAAAAAGAGAGGCAGTTAATGGATGGTCATGTGTAATCCCAGAACGCGTAGCCTGCTTTACAGTGCAAATGCATGCGTGTTGCATGGATGAACCACTCCGATATATGAACAGGTGGCGTTGGTCAATATACTCAAGGATAACCACAAATAATATCTAATATTATTTGCGCCCATTTTTAACCACATTTGAAAGATATTAGTGAATTACGCTGGCTTGAATCAATGCTATATGCAGGTGGGAGGATTTATCGAGTTGGACCTATGCCTTTCCAAGTATTGCAACACGCACGTCAAGGAATGGCGACTCCGCTTCTCTATCACGTGGATTAAGTGGAACCAATAAAATCGACCCTTCACGAGGACGTCTATCTGCGCAATGATATCAAAGTAAGTAACTTGTCCGTTTAAGCAATATGTGATATGACTGGAAACTTATTTCTGGTGATCAGGTGTCGGCGGTCCGTTAAGTGCTCACCAAGTGCATTTTGTCGACTCATTTTACAACATGAATATTTCACAATTGTGTCGATGACGTGGTGTTCTGTAATGCGACCATTTCCAATAGTGAATCATACAGGTTTTGGTGCCATGTTGGTAAGACTGATAACTCCGTACCATCCACATACAGATGGTTTATATTAAACGCATCACCATTTGCGTGTCACATGGGGCCGAATTTCGTGGGTCAATGGCCCACGAGCTTGCTATTGTTAAGTGAGTTTCCACAAGACTGCTTGACTAAGTATTTCCCAAAGTAAGCCGAGCAGTTAGCAATTCTGTCATTGTGTGCTGCAATTACGGTTATATGGTACTGTCATCTGATCGAATAACAATATACAAATGTATAAGCATCATGTGTCGGTAAATAAGCAAAGGGGGGTTAACCTACCACGTATTCACTGTATCTTTTTAACTCGTGAATGTTTTGGGCTTATATTAACCCATTGTGGTATTATAAAATAACTATTGCCTACATTATCAATAGTAGATAGTGTGCTGGTCTGACAGAGCCACAAATTCTTTCAACAAGCTATGTTTATTTCACTATGAATTTGCCAAACCTAAACCCAATGAATTTCAAGCAACGATCGAGTTGTCACGGAATAGGCATATATAATGGTATATATTAATGCTAATATTATGTTCCCATATCCATTTGCCTACTTTTTATTTTATCACTGCCGTATAGTTTGGGTGGAGACTGCTACATGTGCATACTGGGTTGTTAGTAAAACGGTAGTTACTAACAGCCACCGCATCACAAAATATTGAGACATAACAGATTGGTAGTTCTTATAAAGTAACATTGATTAATTCACCATCACGACCGCCACGAACTCACAACGTCAACAATTAGTTGAGTCTTGTGCATAAAGACAACCACAGCTTCAAACCGAAATTAAGGTTCGCATTCTGCTATACCTCTGTTTGTATGTAGATGAAAAGAGATGACAATAGCTGAGACGGCTGACGCCTCGTACTATTGGTTGGAGTTGGTAATATAATCCAAAAATATAGGATTTTAAACAAAGACAACACAATTGAACACATTTTGAAAGATTTAATTGCATAACCAGGGCGTACTAATGCATGATTAACTCGTATATTTCCAATTATTACCTATTCAGAGATCCTGAAATTTTCTTGTTCATTATTTTGACTATTTATTGACTTTGAAGTTCACCGTTTTCATGTTCAGTCAATCAAGTAGCTGCTGAATATATTTCAATACGCTCACATACACAGAAGTAAAATACTAACCATTACACAGAGTACTAAATGTTATTAAACTTCAAATATCGCTTCAATCGTCCAAGCTAAGAGTCGGATAGATGTCCAGATGCCTCAACGGCACAGCGATGCTAGGTCGCCAGTTACTATCAACAGGCCAGATAAAATCGTTTCCCTGGTTAACGGAGATAAAAATAATAGCAAAGGACCGTATTTGTGACATAATTTGTTTGCATGTGAAGCAAACAGTAAGTTAAATACATGGACAACTCACTCACTTGATAAAGTTCTCTGAGTCAAAACTATCGTATGACGGACGATTACAACTTATCCTTTATGTGAACTATCGCCACGGGTCCGGTTGGTGACGTAACACATGACCAGCGTCAGGCTGTCATTAGGTGTTAGGTGTCTGCGTCCTTGAGCGTCCGTTTCTGGTCGTCATTGGGCGTCAGTTTCTATGCGTCATGGGTTATTTCGAATGGATTGCAGTACTAACACGGTGACAGTCATAATATAATAGACAGTGTATCCCACTCCAGAGATAGCGCTTCATACGGGCGGCTTGTTGATTGTGTTGTGTATGCTGACGACAACGTTAAATGGGGAAATTCTGGTACTAGGGCTATTTAGACCGACCCCAAGCTCTGTCTCTGTCAACATATTCTTTATTTATTTTTTTGTCAGCACGAGCCAATCAGCTCTACTTCAAAATGAGAATTGCAATTGCCAATATAAGTGTACCTCGTTGTTTTCATTGTTATCATACCGGAATATATCTAATACTAACTGACCCTACCGTGACCAATCCCTATGTACCCTATAATATAAACGGCTGTCCACATTTGTTTTTTGTATGTGGACTTACTTTCGATTCATCGGACTACCCCAGGAATTAGACGATTATAGCTGCAATTGGATCTACCTGTACGATATATTTCAATGCTGTTGAATGCATCAGTGTCGGCAAAGCAAAGGCTAACAAAGGAAGTGTCAGATCGGTTAGCCGGTTGGGATGAATTCAATACATCTCATGCCTCAGGTGCAGTAACAGATCATAGTTTACGTTGGTATTGCTGTAACTGATACACAAATGGAGTAGTGGTAAGTATCGAGGCATAACTCAGACACGTCTTGTTATAAAATTAATCCCATGAACACCATCAACTTGCACCTAACAGTACTTCAAATAAGTGCATGCCATAATTTGAAGAAATTTGAATGATAAATAAATAACCAATGTCAACCTCTGACTTGATATATAAGTAAACTTTTCCACAGATCTTTCACTGTTTTAAGCCTACTCATCAAATCTTTTCTCCACAGCATCATTTGTCACTTCTAATAAAGACCATTGCTAGCAAAGAACATCATGGCAGACCTGATTTGATAATAACACCCATGTGGTCACTAAATCCTGGATAAACGAGGATGTTGGCTTCCTGGATGATTCATTGGGACATTTAAAAGGAGATCTATGTTAATCTAAGAATGATTATTGTTTGTCGACCAATCTAGGTACTTGAGCTCGGTTGGCTGTGGAGAATACCGAAGATTTATTACCACGGCACTTGACTAGAATGCATAGATGCATGAGAAGAAGGATACATGTTATTAATCCATTTTTTAATATGACTATTGTGTTTGGAACACATTTATCTATAAGCTGTTCCAACACTTAGGTGGCTTCGCAAATTTTAAGCACATCTAAAGTCGTGTTCACGGGGGAATTGGACTGAATGCAACAATATGCCTGTAAATTAGATGACAAACCCTTAAAAATGACCAGCTAGTTCGCGAAAATGATTAAGTCATCAATTCTCAACGGAACTATTTGTTAGATAATGTATAGTATGTGATCGGGGACTAGCTGCTATTGAGCCCAAATATTCATGGTATTAGTATGTCACACATTGTCTATAGGACACGGGCTACGACCAGGAACTTCCGGCATTAAAACCAAATAGGCTTGACGTCACCGAGGTGTCATAAAGCACAACAAAAGACTGTCAGTTGTCCCTTGATTGGTTGAGGCACTCTCCTGTGCGGAAATATTAATTACTTCTAAGGTCAATCGATTTAGTGCAGCGTGCAAAATCGACTGCTCTATGACAGAGGGGGTTTGTATGGGTTAATGTACTAATGGGTACGAATTTCGATTTCTAGGAACATAAAACGATGACCGATTCATATTCAACTGATCATTTAGAGAAGAGAATAGTACTCTTATGCAACAGCTCACTACAATATAGTTCTACTGTTACGACAGTGCCTACACCGTGCCAAATACGACATCGGGATTAGCTGCTGTGTAGCGTGGGACATAATATAATTTATGACTTGATCATGATGAATATAAGCTCCTCTATCAGGCACGCTTCTGATGATCACTTAGAGTGGGTTGGAGAAGATATATTATCGTTGATCCAAAGGCAATGTCGTCATGATCTTACACGACCTCCATACACTGATAAGCGGACATGTTTGCCACTAGTTCGCCAATAGCAGGGGCGATATTGGAGTCTTATAGGATACCGGTTAGGCCCGCATCTTGAAATAAGCTAATACCCGATAGAAAAAAAAACGAAAAAAATTGTGATCCAATCCCATTGTGACCTGTAATCAGCAATTTAGACTTGATTGATATGTAATGGCGCATCGTTAACAGTAAATATAGATCTATTGACTTTATGATAGATTACCTACACGATTATTTGACAACAGATGCGTTACCACTGTCCACAATTTATGTACACCGTTACATGTAATACACGCAGCGGCATACAGCCTGTCGTCATGGCGACTAATCAAGCCTGCGAACCAGGCATAGAATGTCAAAAACTCTCACTGGCTGTGTCATACTTGACCTACAAGACCACTTGGTAAATTCATTGTTATCCACATGCAGTTTGTTTGCAAAAATTATACCTGTAATAAGAACACTAAATTTATTCTAGGTATGGCTCTGTGGGCAACTTCTATAACCAACGCCACATTAATTGTTCTGTCATGGCGACTAATTTTTTATTCATATCATGTAATAAGCGGCTTGATGTTAGGGCTGACAAACGAAGATAAAAAAACCGCGTGTACACAATTATATGCAACACGTAAATGGTGTGTCGTACGAGTTGTCCTCAAGCATAAGTGATGAATACAAGTTTTTTTAGATAGAACACAAACAAAAGTTCAGACAATATGTAACAGTCCACGGGCTTATTTCTAATAGATAATTGGTGAGAGTACTCGATATTCGCCAATCGCAGCTTTATCAACTGGTAATATTGTCATCAACCCTATTGACCACTCGCTGAGTGCAGGTTTAGGTGATTGGCTGGATGACGGAAGTTGCAGATGGCTTCCTGTCGTGCTAAGGCTAAACCACTATCCGCCAGTTAGGCTTTTTTCGTCCGCCATAACATAGTTGGACCGTTAAAATTAGTGACGCCAGCAAATACTGACAATATCACCCAGTCCGTTATTGATTTCGATGGGAGGGTGTAACCACTGCTACTAAATGCTGGATCTCTTGGTGGAAACAATTATCTAGCGCTGGGATCCAAAATCATAAAACGCGCTGTATGTTGATACAGCCTAGAACAGCCAACTTCATTCATCCGTTTGATCCTATCGTGTGTCTATGTATGTGCCGTGAATATCCATGGCCTAATAAAAGGCGGGAACCCGATGCTAAGCCTCTTTAGTGTCGATTAGTGACGTGTAGTTAAAGACAGCTGTGCACTACTTCTACCAACGTTAAGGAAGGTATATAGGCAAGCGGAGGGTAATGATGCAACTGAACGGAAACGGGTAATCGATGTTTTGCAGGCCATGGTCATACGGCCATTCAGGTAGAATTGCATAAGTTAAGCTGGTGATTGAAATGATAATTCTGCCACGTCGCATTTGATTAAAACAGTACGATTCGGTGGGTCGATGGCTTTGTACTTCTTCTAGAGAGACCACATTGCAAAAACTAAGTGTAGCGCGCAAATTATAAAGGCAGTGAATTAGCCGATAAAGAGGCATTAACAATGTAGGTTTGAGCACAATTAAGATACTTCATGCGTACAGTTGATACGAATATCTAAGTCTGCCTGTAGCAAACCGATCGACTAATAACACTGAAATCTCTTTGTAAAAAGGCATTATGCTTGAAATGTGTTCGTTATGTGTCGAACGCAATTGTCTGTATGTCAGCGGTGTAACTCACAATATCTGTGATTATACAATAGTTTTTCGCCATATTTGACACGCGCATTTTCTCAGTTGTATTTGTTTACGAAGCACATTTGTATGCGTATTGATCACGCCTAATCTAACTGCCGATTTCACCAAGCTAGTCCCTCTCAAGGGTACACAGCGACGAGCAAAAATGGAGAGCAGTCTGCTCTGTTTGCAGTACCGCTTTCATAACAGTGCAATGTGCAACTAGAAGCGCTCTTGTTGCATTGGCGTTCTAGTTTTCGAACATTCATTATTTATGGATTCTCTTCACATGCAAACTTACATAGCGATGAATTACTTATCTTGACTGATTGACCAACCTATAAGATGTTGATCTAACATACTATCATACTGGCATATACATACTGTATATGTCAGATTGCACCAAAATGCCTTGCATCATATCTGCCAATTTTGCAATATGATCACGCTGTTTATTATCCGACCGTCAAATACCATCCAATAATTGTTAGCAATTACGATCCGATATCTGCTTGACCACAAACCTATAACACTTAAGCAACTACGCGCTGTATGATACTGACCATTGTAGGAGTTAAGATTTCGGTTAAATGATGCACGATGCTATCGAAACAATCTAACCGAGCACTAAATTGCAATTGTCGTTATCAATGATAGCTTACATAAGCGATTATAATTAATGCATGCTCCATTGTGAAACATTGTGACGGGTGACATCAACGCTTCCGCAAACAACATCCGTATTCGATGAGATCGAATCAATTATCTACAGAGGATATTGCCCAGGGCATGCTAGGCGGTGACTTGTACATTCACATCTCAAAAGCAGCGCGGACACACGAATTTACAGCCTAGAGTTGTGTCTCTATTACAAAGCATAGCTAATGGCGTTAATGAAGTGTATGCAAGTAGAAATCAATATCCTGTTCACAATCTAGACTTGACCTTAACAGCAGTAAATGGCTCAAACGCCTTCTTTAGTATTATGCATATCCCTAAAATGGTGTGATTGCATATCGACTAAAAAATGCATTGTATTTTTATGGTTGTGCTCCGTTAGCATTAATTCTAATGATGCTCAACTGCTTGGCAGGATAACATAGGGCGGGTAAAAGGGTTTCACGATGACGGTAAGGGGTCTGTCTTCTTTCTGATGACCCTTAGTACGTCTAAAATACGACATAGCATAGCGCGGTTGCGGCAGATGCAATCCAACCAAGCACAAATATTACACGATGCGATTGTATGATACACCGGTCAAGACAAATTAAATATCATGACTTTATCTTAATCGCCTTCTTCACGCAAAATATGTCGGCAATATGGGACAATGAGAAATAAGTAGCTGAACACGTTTGTGGAAAACCGACTATTTCCTGTCGATCATGGGTCACAGTTATCCTGTTACTGTGTAATGTATCGTTTAGCGGTTGCTGGATTCGTGCAATAGGCATGGGTAGGATTGTCACTGCAGGCAAATACATGATAGGCCACCTGCTCTACTTTGTCCTGAAGATATGAATGGATTTATAGTTTTGTTTTCAGCCTGTGGTGTACATGATAGATCTCACGTAATATGATGAGCATATTGTCTGGGGGTGAAATCTATTGATTCATCCGTCATGTTGTTGGCATTCACTCTGGAAGGGCGGTCGATTGCTTGGGTCTACCACATGGATAATACATAATGTAGTGATGCAACTAGGAGAGGCGTTATTGCTTAGCCTTTTGTGTCTATGACTATAACGGCTGCTGCTATCTTCGAGCTTGAGAGCGGATTCCTCAATGATCGCATTGGAAGACGACTAGTCATCCTCGCAACAAGCCTCATCTTCATTGTTGGTCCACTCGGTCGTTAGAGGGCACTACAATACCTTGGACGAATAGTCGCCGGGCGAGAAAGGGTAGGATCTCAACAGCTGGGCTTCACACATAGACATCAATGACCTGGGTATTCCAGATAAGTAGATGATATATATGCTGTCCCGCTGTAATACAGGGTACATGTGGATCTCGCAGTGAGCGGGAACTGACATGAACGCATAATACAGCACATGTAACTTTGTGAATAACCAACACAAGTGCTGTATTTACATTGAAAATGTAACCGTCAAAATAGTTTTATCTGCAAATGTTTTTAATGTAAAACCTTGTTTCGCTATTACTATCTAGTCTAATTGCAAGCTCAGCTGCTGTGAACGTAAACAATCAGCCCATCAAGTGAGTAATCGTTATATTTTATACTACTGATCCGGCAACTCGGGAAACAAAACACGGCACTTAACCTTAATCCACCGCCTATGGCTTGCCCAAAAGCTCCAGGTAACACATATCAGTAAGTGCAGCTTAAGGCCATATCATCTCGTTTTTACATTACATGTCATTGCGATAATGTATCGATATCGGTGGCCAGAAGTTTTTGAACCTTGAAATTTGTTCGACAATATATGCAGTGTTATGTGACCAAACTTAGTAGCTACACATGCGCAATGTCATAATTGTATGTTATATTCGGTCGAAATGCATCCGGTTTTATCTTCGGGTGCAAAATGGTTTCGACTACCATCATTATGCTATAGATTATTCAGCCACTCTCCCGAAAGGTCAACAGGGCCATGCAAACATCAGAAGAAGATACTGATATTCATTTTCACCAACTGCTGTATATCAGCATATAATGCTTGCTGTTGTTAACTTCTGCGGTGTTTGATGCCTTGACATGACCAGCATCAGTTCGAAGCTAACCATATCAGGAAAAGCCGATGTCTGTGGCATAACTAACTCACATCCATGTATATTGACAGGGTGAATATTTGTTAACATTACATGGGATTTGTGACGATGCGTTACAGTTAGAAATACCATACAAATAATTTTCAATTGCTTGGAATGTTTGTGCTTGCACGTAGATGCATTAGCGGTATCTGAATAAGCATTAATGCGAGATTTCCGGTTTTGCGCCAATATCACTGGCTATATAAGCTGAATGCAGCTGTTGATTAGTTACTACTAATGTAGTTAACACTATCGTTTCCTTGCGAGACAAATAATCAAAAAAGTTAGCTTACGTACCGCTCATGTTTGACTAACATACTTTTTAAACAACTGGTCTAAATAGCACTACATATGTCCTTTTCGACTTCTGAAATAAGGGTAAGAAGAAAAGCTGAGTGCTACAAATCCGCCATCAAATTACTGCAGGAGTGAAGTATGATAATCTACACCACGCATTTTGAACCTAATTTTCAGAGCCAGTTGATTTGTTAGAAGGACAATATTAACTGTAGCATAGAGCCCCTAAAACGTGCAGCCTCTACTCCCGACCTCCTGTCTACCCACTACGAGGACACGATGCAGCAAACACAGTCATTAAGGGCGTCATTTGTTCACGCGAAGGTCATTCGTGATTTGCTTGTGTGAATATTGTCCGGTAATGTTCAATATAGCATGTCCATTAAACGAGGTATGCCCACTTTGCTTAACTAGATGACCTTGCAGCATTACAATAGAAGCTGTGCTTGTTGCCTAAAAGCATTACCATGACAGTATCTGATATTTGTTTTGCAAGTCTACACAAATCTTGGTGATATTATTACACCTACACTCCCGACCTCCTACCCCCACTAAGAGCCACTCATTACAATTGACAGCTATCCGTCCCGGTTAGGGCAGTAGTAGCTATGGAATCTTGATATTAATCTGTTATTTATCGTACGGGTGCATATAAGACAGCATTCTTCATTTCTGATAGATAACTTTAGCTTCAGTGTTCGTATAACACACCACGACCCATTGTTTGTGCATGTTAGCCAAGAATTGCTCCGATCAACACTGCAAACATATATTGAATGAAGTTACATATGGCTCTTGAGGTTCCACTTGTGATTCATTTATCATGATGTAGCTATAGTAAAAAAAGAGGCAGTTAATGGATGGTCATGTGTAATCCCAGAACGCGTAGCCTGCTATACAGTGCAAATGCATGCGTGTTGCGTGGATGAACCACACCGATATATGAACAGGTGGCGTTGATCAATATACTCAAGGATAACCACAAATAATATCTAATATTATTTGCGCCCATTTTTAACCACATTTTAAAGATATTAGTGAATTACGCTGGCTTGAATCAATGCTATATGCAGGTGGGAGGATTTATCGAGTTGGACCTATGCCTTTCCAAGTATTACAACAAGCACGTCAAGGGATGACGAATCCGCTTCTCTATCACGTAGATTAACCGGAACCAATAAAATCTAACCTTCACGAGGACGTCTATCTGCGCAATGATATCAAAGTAAGTAACTTGACCGTGTAAGCAATATGTGATATGACTGGAAACTTATTTCTGGTGATCAGGTGTCGGCGGTCCGTTTAGTGCTCATCAAGTGCATTTTGTCGACTCATTTTACAGCATGAATATTTCACAATTGTGTCGATGACGTAGTGTTCTGTAAGGCGACCATTTCCAATAGTGGATCATACAGGTTTTGGTGCCATGTTGGCTAAACTGATAACTCCGTACCATCCACATACAGATGGTTTATACTAAACGCATCACCATTTGCGTCTCACATGGGGCCGAATTTCTTGGGTCAATGCCCCATGAGCTTGCCATTGTTAAGTGAGTTTCCACACGACTGCTAAACTAAGTATTTCCCAAAGTAAGCCGAGCAGTTAGCAATACTGTCATTGTGTGCTGCAATTACGGTTATATGGTACTGTCATCTGATCGAATAACAATATACAAATGTATAAGCATCATGTGTCGGTAAATAAGCAAAGTGGGGGTTAACCTACACAGAAGTAAAATACTAACCAAAACACAGAGTACTAAATGTTATTAAACTTTAACTATCGCTTTAATCGTCCAAGCCAAGAGTCGGACAGATGTCCAGATGCTTCAACGGCACAGCGATGCTAGGTCGCCAGTTACAATCAACAGGCCAGATAAAATCGTTTCCCTGGTTAACGGAGATAAAAATAATAGCAAAGGACCGTATTTGTGACATAATTTGTTTGCATGTGAAGCAAACAGTAAGTTAAATACACGGACAACTCACTCACTTGGTAAAGTTCTCTGAGTCAAAACTATCCTATGACGGACGATTACAACTTATCCTTTATGTGAACTATCGCCACGGGTCCGGTTTGTGACGTAACACATGACCAGCGTCAGGCTGTCATTAGGTGTTAGGTGTATGCGTCAGTGAGCGTCAGTTTCTGGTCGTCATTGGGCGTCAGTTTCTATTCGTCATGGGTTATTTCGAATGGATTGTAGTACTAACGCGGTGACAGTCATAATATAATAGACAGTGTATCCCACTCCAGAGATAGCGCTTCATACGGGCGGCTTGTTGATTGTGTTGTGTATGCTGACGACAACATTAAATGGGGAAATTCCGGTACTAGGGCTATTTAGACCGACCCCACGCTCTGTCTCTGTCAACATATTCTTTATTTATTTTTTTTGTCAGCACGAGCCAATCAGCCCTACTTCAAAATGAGAATTGCAATTGCCAATATAAGTATATCTCGTTGTTTTCATTATAATCATACCGGGATATATCCAATACTAACTAAACCTACCGAGACCAAACCCTACGTACCCTATAATATAAACGGCTGTCCACATTTGTTTTTGTATGTAGATTTACTTTCGATTTATCGGACCACCCCAGGAATTAGACGATGATAGCTGCAATTGAACCTACCTGTACGATATATTTCAATGCTATTGACTGCATCAGTGTCGGCAAAGCCAAGGTTAACAAAGAAAGAGTTAGATCGGTTTACTGGTTGGGATGAATTCAATACATCTCATGCCTCAGCTGCAGTAACATATCATATTTGACGTTGGTATTGCTTTGACTGATACGCTAATGGAGTAGTGGTAAGTATCGAGGCATAACTCAGACACGTCTTGTTATGAAATTAATCCCATGATCACCATCAACTTGCACCTAACAGTACTTCAAATAAGTGCATGCCATAATTTGAAGAAACATGAATGATAAATAAATAACCAATGTAAACCCTTGACTTGATATATAACGGAACAAGGACGTATCATAGTGACGCGCTGTAGATAAATACTGAGGTAAAATGCAAGCAAAATGGCTAGTGATATGTCCTTGTCCTTCGTTGTCTCGGGCTGAAAAATTAAGTAAACCTTTCCACAGATCATTCACTTTTTTAAGCCTGCTCATCGAATCTTTTCTCCACAGCATCATTTGTCACTTCAAATAAAGACCATTGCTAGCAAAGAACATCATGGCAGACCTGATATGATAATACCACCCATGTGGTCACTAAATCCTGAATAAACAATAATGTTGGCTTCCTGGATGATTCATTGGGACATTTGAAAGGAGATCTATGTTAATCTAAGAATGATTATTGTTTGTCAACCAATCTAGGGACTTGAATTCGGTTGGCTGTGGAGAATACCGAAGATTTATTACCACGGCACTTGACTAGAATGCATAGATGCATGAGAAGAAGGATACATGTCATTAATCCATTTTTTAATATGACTATTGTGTTTGGAACACATTTATCTATAAGCTGTTCCAACACTTAGGTGGCTTCTCAAATTATAAGCACATCTAGAGTCGTGTTCGCGGGGGAATTGGACTGAATGCAACAATATGCCTGTAAATTAGATGACAAACCCTTAAAAATGACCAGCTAGTTCGCGAAAATGATTAAGTCATCAATTCTCAACGGAACTATTGGTTAGATAATATATTGGTGGTATTAGTTTGTCACACATTGTCTTTAGGACACGGGCTACGACCCGGAACTTCCGGCATTAAAACCAAATAGGCTTGACTTCACCGAGGTGTTATAAAGCACGACAAAAGACTGTCAGTTGTCCCTTGATTGGTTGAGGCTCTCTCCTGTGCGGGAATATTAATTAGTTCTAAGGTTAATCGATTTAGTGCAGCGTGCAAAATCGACTGCTCTATGACAGAGGGAGTTTGTATGGGTAAATGTACTAATGGGTACGAATTTCAATTTCTTGGAACATAAAACGATGACCGATTCATATTCAACTGATCGTTAAGAGAAGAGAATAGTACTCTTATGCAACAGCTCACTAAAATATAGTTCTACTGTTACGACAGTGCCTACACCGTGCCAAATGCGACATCGGGATTAGCTGCTGTGTAGCGTGGGACATAATACAATTTATGACTAGACCATGACAAATATAAGCTCCTCTATCAGGCACGCTTCTGATGATCACTTAGAGTGGGTTGGAGAAGATATATTATCGGCATTGTCGTCATGATCCTACACGATCTCCATACACTGATAAGCGGACATGTTTGCCACTAGTTCGCCAATAGCAGGGGCGATATTGGAGTCTTATAGGATACCGGTTAGGCCCGCATCTTGAAATAAGCTAATACCCGATGGAAATCGAAAAAACCCAATCCCATTGTGACCTGCATCAGCAATTTACACTTGATTGATATGTAATGGCGCATCGTTAACAATAAATATAGATCTATTGACTTTATGATAGATTATCATTTGATAACAGAATGCATTACACTGTGCACGATTTATGTACACCGTTACATGTAAGACGCGCAGCGGCATACAGCCTGTCGTCATGGCGACTAATCAAGTCATATCATGTAATAATCGGTTTGACGCGCGCATTTTCTCAATTGTCTTTTTGACGAAGCACATTTGTATGCAATTTGATCATGCCTAATCTAACTGCCGATTTTTGGGGGAAGGTTTACCTAGCAAGTCCCTCTCTAGGGTACACAGCGACGAGCAAAAATGGAGAGCGGTCTGATCTGTTTGCAGTACTGCTTTCATGACAGTGCAATGTGCTACTAGAAGCGCTCTTGTTGCATTGGCGTTCTAGTTTTCGAACATTCATTATTTATGGATTCTCTTCACATGCAAACTTACATAGCGATGAATTACTTATCTTGACTGATTGACCAAACTGCAACATGTTGATCTAACATACTAACATACTGGCATATACATACTGTATATGCCGGATTGCACCAAAATGCCTTGCATCATATCTGCCAATTTTGCAATATGATCACGCTGTTTATTATACGACCGTCAAATACCATCCAATAATTGTTAGCAATTACGATCCGATATCTGCTTGACCACAAACCTATAACACTTAAGCAACTACGCGCTGTATGATACTGACCATTGTAGGAGTTAAGAGTTCGATTAAACGATGCTCGATGCTTTCGAAACAATCTAACCGAGCACTAAATTGCAATTGTCGTTATCAATGATAGCTTACATAAGCGATTATAATTAATGCATGCTCCATTGTGAAACATTGGGACGGGTGACATCAACGCTTCCGCAAACAACATCCGGTATCCGATGAGAACGAATCAATTATCTACAGAGGATATTGCCCAGGGCATGCTAGGCGGTGACTTGTACATTTACATCTCAAAAGCAGCGCGGACAAACGAATTTACAGCCTAGAGTTGTGTCTCTATTACAAAGCATGCTAATGGCGTTAATGAAGTGCATGCATGTGGAAATCAATATCCTGTTTCCAACCTAGACTTAACCTTAACAGCAATAACTGGCTCAAACGCCTTCTTTAGTATTATGCATATCCCTAAAATGGTGTGATTGCATATCGACTACAAAATGCATTGTACTTTTATGGTTGTGTTCCGTTAGCATTAATTCTAATGATGCTCAACTGATTGGCAGGATAACATAGGACGGGTAAAAGGGTTTCACGATGACGGTGAGGGGTTTGTCTCCTTCTCATGACCCTTAGTACGTCTAAAATACGACATAGTATAGCGCGGTTGCGGCAGATGCAATCCAACCAAGCACAAATATTACACGATGCGATTGTCTGATACACCGATCCAGTCAAAATTAAATATGTTGACTTTATCTTTATCGCTTTCTTCACGCAGAATATGTCGGCAATATGGGTCAATGAGAAAAAAAGTAGCTGAACACGTTCGTGGAAAACCGACTATTTCCTGTCGATCATGGGTCACAGTTATCCTGTTACGGTGTAATGTATCGTTTGGAGGTTGTCAGATTCTTGAAATAGACACGGTTAGGATTGTCACTGCAGGCAAATACATGACAGGCCACGTGTTCTCATTTGTCATGAAGATATGAATAGATTTACAGTTTTGCTTTCAGACGTTAGCGTATATGATAGATATCTTGTAATATGATGAGTAGTTTGTCTGGGGTGAAATCTATAGTTAAATGCTAGGAAATTGATTCATCCGTCATTTTGAATCAATACTGTATTCTTTTAGCAAGAACGCATACTTAATAATCCAAGGCCCTTCAATATCAACAGCTTACCTTTCGAAAACTTATGTATAATTCGAAGACAAAACCCACAAATTTGAAGTCTGACTTGCAAGGACTGCCGACGCAGCAATCCCTGTCGAGTTGTTGTTGTCATTCACTCTGGAAGGGCGGTCGATTGCTTGGGTCTAGCACATGGGTCATTCATAGTGTAGTCATGCAGCTTAGAGAGGCGTTATTGCTGTACCTATTGTGTCTCTGACTATTACGGCCGCTGCTATCTTCGTGCATGAGGGCGGATTCCTCAATGATCGAATTGGAAGACGACTAGTCATTCTCGCAGCCAGCCTCATCTTCATTGTTTGTCCACTCTGTACGACATACGTTAGAGGGCGCTACAATATCTTGGACGAATACTCGCCGGACGAGAAAGGGTAGGATCTCTTCACACATAGACAACGATGACCTAGGTTTTCCAGATAAGTAGGTTTTATGCTGTTCCGCTGTAATACAGGGTACATGTTGATCTCGCCGTGAGCGGGAACTGACATGAACACGTAATACAGCACATGCAACTTTGTGAATATGCAACGCTAAGCGCTGGACTTACTTTGAGTCGTAACTTTCCTTCATTCCATCACAGTTGCGATATTCTATTATATGTATGAATCACTAGCCAACAAATGATGCTTCACTCAATGCAATGGCAGTCTTCTTGGATTATACTTAGTGGCATTAATGTCATGACGGGCCCTTACAAGCATTAGAAAAAGATAGATTAGAGTAGAGCTAACGCACTGAAGCTTCTATCGCCCTATATATGAGGGACCCTTTGTAATGCCCGCTACATTACATCCATCGGAGACATAATGTAAGTGACGGAAACGGAAAGTGCTTGACGTCATCAGAAATTCACTGCATACATCAATACAGCAGCCGGTAGGACCTAAAGGCGATCTTGTCGCACGTGTCAGCGTTCTTGAGGAAGCCTTTTGCGGAACTTTTGCATCTAGATTCACCATACAAACACTTTCCAACTACTGGGAATGTTTGTGCCTGCGCTTAGGCACATTAACGGTAACTGAATAAGCATTAATGCGAGATGTCCCGTTTAAAGCAAATATCACAGGCTATGTAACCTGAACGAATCTGTTTATTAGTTACTGCTTATGTAGTTAATGCATCGTTTCCTGGCGAGAAAAATAATCTGAATATTTTGCTTACTAAACCGCTTATGGTTAACTAACATACTACTTCAACAACTGATCTAAAAAATACTCAATATGTCCGTTTCGATTTCTGCAATAAGAATAAGAAGAAAAGCTGAGTGCTACAAATCCGCCATTAAATTACCACAGGAATGACGCATGATCATCTGCCCTGCGCGTTGTGAAACTTATTCCGTCAGTCAGTTGCTTTGCTAGAAGGGCAAAAACCACTGTAGCATAGAGCCTATGCAATGTGAAGCCTCTACTCCCGACCTCCTGTCTTCCCTTTACGACGACACGATATAGCACACACGGTCATTAATGACGTCATTTGGTCGCGCGAAGGTCATTCGTGATTTGCTTGAGTGAATATTGTCCGGTAATGTTCAATGTAGCATGTCCATTAATCAAGGTATATCCATTTTGCTCAACTAGATGACCTTGCCCCATTACAATAGAAGCTGTGCTGGCTGCCTAAAACCATTACCATGACAGTATCTGATATCAAACATCAAGAAAGTCTATACAAATCTGAGTGATATTTTCACACCTGCAATCCCGATCTCCTATACCTCACACTTAGAACTACTCATGACAATTGAGTGCTGTGGTGTATCTGCTGATGGTGAAATTATCTAACCCCAGTATGGCAGTAGTAATTTTGGAATCTAGATAAATATATACTATTGATCATACTGTTGCTTTTAAGACAGCATTCTTTATTTCCGGTAGACAACTTCGGCTTCACTGCTCGTGAAACACGAGTGATAGTCTCATTATTGGTGTATGTTAGCCACGGACTGTATCCAAGCAACACCGCCAGCATACATTCAATGAAGTTACGTATGGCTCTTTAGGTTCCACTTGAGATTCATTAAACATGTTATAGTTATAGTAAAACGAGAGACAGCTTCATGTGATAACCCAGAACACGTAGCTTGCTTTATAGTCGAATGCATGTATATTGCATGTGTGAACCATACCTATATAGGAACGGCTGGCGTTTGTCAATATACTCAAGCATAACCACAAATAATATCGAATGTTATTTGTCTGCGTCACTTTTAGACCACACTTAAAAGATGTTAGCGATTACGCTGGCTTGATTCCGCGCAATATTTGATAGTGTTGTCTATTATTTCGGGTCAATTGCAGTAAGTTTATGATTTTAGTGGCGCTGCTGCAAAAGAAGAAGGTTGGATTTGACATGACATTTATTTCCGTCGAATCTTCTTCTACCCTGCTGCCTCTGTAGACGCGCTGACGAGATCTCACCATCTACAGATATTAATAACAGTAACCTCTTTAGAGCCCCTGAGTATTAATAATGGTCCTTTTTTGTCCATCACTTCGCTACCTCGTTGCCCCCAAAAGATACTGGCCATGTGCAGAGTTTGTAAGGTTCTCGCTATGTCCTTCTGTCTATGCTGTTTTTATAATGCTGCAGATGGGTGCGTTCATGCGGATGTATGTAACATTTTGGTGCACAAGTCGAAACTAGTTCATTCAAAGCTTTGTACTTGGTAATCTGCCACATAAGAACTTAACCGTACAAGGATAGATAATAATGATTTGTTTTCATAATTGATGCTACCTTTCGTCACAGACTTGCACATTTAAACATTTACGTGGTTAAGCTTGAAGCTATCCGGATATCATCCGATTACGGTACAATTCGCTCAATTATTTAGAAAGGATATGACGTAGTCGCCACAGCGTCGTGACGGGCGTGTCTACACATCAAACGCCGCAAGGCGAACGGACAAGCAATCCAGAGATACGTCACAATTATGATACATAGCTAATGGCGCTTTTGTACGTGATGCTTTATTGCAGAGGCACCTCCTCGGTTGCAACAGCAGCTACATTATGGGCGATATGAGAGGCGGCCCTACCAACCTACAAGCGGTTTATTTACCAATCAATACCAGCTACCGATAAGCTACTCCTCGCCTGATGAGACGCTACGTCCGTTAACTAGAGCCTCAGGCGGACGCCGTGTCAAGGAGAATAGCACAGGGCATACTGTATGTCTTGCAACGCGCGGCACTTGGGATCGGCAATGAGCCGCGTCATACTCACGACGCAGGCTTAGGCCGACAGGCGCTGGTGACCGTCACTCAGTAGCAATATGCAGTGGCAAAGCAAGGAGGCGTGGATGGCGCTGTAATCTCGTACAAAGTTGCTGTGATACTGCTTACATAGCCATGTTTCTAGGGACGTAATGCTGAACCGGCTGCCAAACACAAGGACACATATTTGATGATCCTGCTGGCGTCAGGAAAAACTACCCACGACCGCCATAAAAACCTGTCGCTCTGACGTCACACAGGTAAGAGTTGATTGTAATGGGGATCGGACAGGTGAACTGTCAGCGAACAGAAAGCAATGAATCTTTTAGTTTTCTAGAGCTACACTTGGCATCAAACAATTCGATGACTCACTTAGTTGTTTCAGATGATAAACGCGCGTCAGGATCAGCACAATTGGGGATTGCCACTACAGACTTATTGTCATTAGCCGTACCAAACCTTATAGATCGAGAGCTTGCTACCTGAACACGTGAATGCTGTGCGCATTGTCACTGCATGGAATCTGTCATTAAACTGTACCGAATACCACTGATATGTTAAAAGACACGAACTTGGGCATTTGTAGGATCAAAGAAGATTCAACCATAATATTATTTGTTTTATGATTTATGTCTTTAGATAATTGAGATAATTTGAAAATGAGGCCGACAAAATTGAATGCACAGTCAGACTTGAATCGCGCTCCAATGGCGCCAAATACCCGGGAGGTTGGCCCGCAGCCGAAAGTTCCACAGAACACTAGTGAACGAAGCCATCTACGACTCGATCAAGCTCGCCCCAGATCGCACACCCCGCTGTTTGTCTACATCCTTGCCTTTCTCTCGGCTTTAGGCGGTCTGTTATTCGGCTATGACACCGGCGTTATCTCCGGTGCAATGATGCAGCTTAGAGAGGTGTTTAGGATGAATTCATTCTGGCAGGAGCTTGTCGTGTCAATGACTGCAGCAGCTGCCGCATTCTTCGCGCTTGTTGGGGGATTCCTCAACGATCGACTTGGCAGACGACCGGTCATTCTTGCAGCCTGCCTCATCTTCACGGTCGGTTCGCTGTGTATGGCATTCGCGAATGGCCGCTTCTTACTCCTCATCGGACGAATAATCGTAGGAGCAGGAATCGGTAAGATCGATAGATTGATTGGTGCCACGCTAATACTGTAATCACCTTAGCTTCGTTGACAAGTGAGTTCAGTGTTACATCAATTTTATATATATATATATATATATATATATATATATATATATATATATATATATATATATATATATATATATATATATATATATATATATATAATAAATATATATATGCATATATATATATATATATATATATATATATATATATATATATATATATATATATATATATATATATGTATATATATATAAATATACATATATGTATATATTTATATATAAATATATATGTGTGTGTGCGTTTGTGTGTGTGTATGCATGCGTTTATACAGGAATTTAGGTATGTGTAGATATATATGCATATACCTATATTTATATATATATACATATATCTAATTAAGCTAGGTTGTCATGCTGCAGGTCTCACCTCTATGACAATTCCTATGTACATAGCAGAAAGCACACCCCAGTTGACTCGAGGTAGACTTGTATCTACACAGTTTGTTATGGTAGCGGTTGGACAGCTTCTGGCGAATATTGTTAGTGGTATATTCAGCACGCATCAAAACGGCTGGAGGTTAGTACTTAAGTCAATTTATCAGTGCGAATATGATGTAAGTATTCCGGCAGAGTTTGTTAGTGTTGAATGCTATTCCAAGAATCACCGTGCTTCAATACACTAACGTTTAACATGATATTCTACTTTAACAAGCGCAGAAGATTTGTCTCTTTCTTGTGCCATTAGCGATACAATAAAGAAACTTTGATTCTTACATTTGATTCAGTGAAGAAGCGATTGCTTTTCGTGTCGTAGGTATATGTTGGGACTGGGAGCCGTTCCTGCTGCGCTGCAGTTTCTTGCGTTTATCGTAATGCCCGAAAGTCCTCGCTGGCTTATCACGCAAAACCGCGATGAAGATGCTAAAGAGGTATGGATCGGAATGTGTTTATGTGGCATTAAAATGAGAGTAGCTGCTGTACACGTAACCAACTATGTTGATACATTGTGGATAGGTTCTGCAAAAGCTACGAGGTCAAGCAGATATTGACGATGAATTCCAAGCCATTAAACACCATTGTCAACTTACAGACGAACAGACCGCTGGATTAGGTGAGTGTATGAACGGTGTAGGTGAGACAGCAAAAGAAGAATTGCCATCTAACCAACCTATGGGATTAATTTTCGTTTTTCGCTAATTACTTGCTCAGCAGGTAGTTCGCCAATTATCTGGCAGATGGTCCGTACGCCATGTGTGCGTCGAGCGCTACTTATTGGCTGTGGTCTGCAAGTGGTTCAGCAAGTGGCAGGAATCAACACTGTAATGTGAGTCAACCCCACTCCTACATCAACGGACGATATTAATACTGCTCTGATAGCGCACCAACGCAACACATGATAACCACAATTTGTACTAATGAATTAATAGACATCACAGTCACCCTTCCGTTTAAACATTCAATTACAGATAGATTTCACATAAAACGACCGATCAGGTTAATATGATATGTTTGTAATCCACTATCCAGGTACTACAGCGCCACCATCATCAAAATGGCCGGGATCAAAAGCAACAAAGATGCTATATGGCTGTCGGCAGTAACTGCTGCTGTTAATGTCATCTTCACACTCATTGGCTTGATACTCGTAGAGAAAACAGGACGGCGTTCTCTGACATTAGCAAGTTTGACAGGTGTTGCGCAGCGTTAATGTTTGCTTGGATCGAGTGTTTGGCTCTATTCATGTTTTTGTTATGTTGAAGTCAATGTGGTGTTTAACCAACATCATATCTGTAGGTCAAAGAATATGTAACTTGATTGGAATAGTTCGATTCCTCATTTTGCAAGCCGATGGTATTATGGAATATATGTGTATTTAAATTTGTGTTATCTTCAATAATCAAACTAGTTACGCTTTTGGTCCACAGGTGCTATCATTAGCTTGGTGTGGCTGGCCGTTGGGTTTAATCTCTCCGCTTTGCATTCCCCACCTGTGTCTGTACAGGAAACTGTTAATCAGGACGTCCGCTGCGCGCAGTACAGGTGTTTCATTTGCACCACAATATAATCTGTCACATTGTCAGCACTTGTTAGGACCATAATCGACAGCCTCATTATGTTAACCTTATTATGCTGAAGGAACTGCAATGCCTGCATGCGCGATGTGCATTGTGGGTATTGCTATGTGGATGACGCAACCGGTCCTGTCAACGGGTCGTGCTTGCTGTCAAATTACAAGAGCACTGTCTGGTCATCTCACGGCAGGTGTAACTCATCAGTGTATGAGGAACCTCTCACCTGGGCCTATGATTACTGCCCCACTCCCTACACATGGATGTCAATGGCTGGCCTTGTTCTCTACCTGGTTCTCTTCGCGCCAGGTATGATATTTACATGATGTAGTAGATGTAAACCAGCAGATGTAAACCAGTAGAAAGCCAGTCCAGTCACCAGTGGGCCTATGATGTAAACCAGTGGGCCCACTCCGGATGAATAGGTCTGGACACAAAACATGTATGCCAGGAAATGCCCTATATTTGAAGTAATTACTTCTAATATCATTTTATGAGCTGCATTTTATTTGCGATTTGGCAGTGTGTAGTATGTCATTACGTTTAAAGGTATGGGCCCTATGCCTTGGACCATCAACTCGGAAATATACCCGCTATGGGCCAGAAGCACTGGTAACGCTGTTGCCACTTTCACGAACTGGACTTGCAACTTGGTTGTCTCCATGTCGTTCCTGTCACTGACAGAATCAATCACTAAATTTGGTATGGATGTCAATTAATCATATTCATCATTATCGATTTTGGCTCATATATTGTTACAACTTCTGGTTTCGTGAAACCAAATTGTCCTCTTTGACAGGTACGTTTTGGCTGTACGCTGCCATGGCAACGATTGGGATGGTATTTCTGGCAATATGTTTGCCGGAAACAAAAGGCAAGAGTCTAGAGGAAGTTGAGGGTCTATTTGCCAAGCCATGGTTTGGTGGGGAGGCTGAGACGGCAGCCGTGGCTGAAGAGGAAACAGTACAATACGTCCATATACGGGGCCACAACAGAGATGGAAGGGACTCGGAGCTCGAATCACCAGAGTAATCAAATATGATGGCCAAATATATTTTCATATGAATTCCCCACAAAATTATAAAAGCATCATAGTGTCAGTGAACAAAAGTACAAACCGTTGTTTTGAATTGACATGCGATTGCAACTATATATTTATCGTCCTGTGGCAGGTGCGTAGCAGGATAGCTAGTCGACAATGATGGTGGGATGTTATGTCTCGATGTCGTATAATACAGATGGTTGTATGATTATGGAGTAAACTAGGTAGATTCTCTGCAAGCTGGTCTTACTGGTAGTCATTTCAGGAAATGACAGTGGTGTTGTGCATATTGGATTATATGGAAACCAAGCGTAACGCAATCTGTTGTAAAAAGGCCAAACACAATTTATGCCAGGAAATGCCCTATATTTGAAGTAATTACTTCTAATATCATTTTATGAGCTGCATTTTATTTGCGATTTGGCAGTGTGTAGTATGTCATTACGTTTAAAGGTATGGGCCCTAACAAACAGTCTTGGGACCTTCACATCATCGGAAATATACCCTTCAACGATAAGCCCCATGCGATAATTCAAGTGCAATGTCAATACGTAAATCAGAATCATCATTATCGATTTTGGCTTTCATATATTCCCCACAAAATTATAAAACTTCATAGTGTCAGTGAACAAAAGTACAAACCGTTGTTTTGAATTTGACAATTGTACGTTTTTATCGTCCGTTTATGGAGAAAACTAGGTAGATTCTCTGCAAGCTGGTCTTATTGGTAGTCATTTCAGGTGAAATGACAGTGCCACGTTTGGTGGGGATTGGATTGATATGGAGAACCAAATAACGATGGTATCCCTTGGTTATTTCGCCGTCAATAAATGGTTATTAATGTGGCTGTAAACAAAATATTCATTTTAATGTCCTGACATATCCTATCCCTTCAACTTAATTCAGTTAAATCTGATGACAGCCGTTTTTCTGATATGTGTGACGTGCGACCGTATATAATGAATTTTTCTTTGCAATATCTATGAATAATTCTCATTTGTGCGTCAAAAATACCGACATTAGGCATTTGCTGCTCTGTTAGTCAGTGTATTCGGCAACATGCTGCTTTTATGTAGTCGTTTCTACCCGCATGTGATTGAATGAGACGGCTTCATTTCGTCCTTGAATGCGCCCTGCTGTTGGTGAACAAGCAGTACACTACACAGCACGGCGGAAGTTGGACCTTCAAGCTGCTGGATGTTCTTGATAAATAATGTTGCTCTGGCCAATGGTACTGCAAGTCCTCAAAGTGGTTATGTGTGTCCTTACTCTCAACTCACTGTCGATAATGGGCTTTTGCCCTGGGGGCCCTAAATAGTATTTTGTGGGCTCCATTAGGAGAGAAAGATCTGAACGATAAGCCCCATGCGACGTGTAAGTGTGTTCAACGTGCCTAATGTAGAACTCAATAACATGCTTGTTATCTGCGATTGGAGTTTGGATGTCTATGATTGGTTATTTCGCCGGAACTAGATAGTCGAAAATGTGCTGTAACAAAATACGCACTATTACCAAGCGCAGCACTATGTGCATGCCAGAGGCAACTTCATTGCCAATAAGATGGTACAGCTTCCCAAATAGTGTTCACCAGCATACATACATATATGTGTGTGTGTATACATACATTTATCTACATGTTTATATATATATATATACACATATATATATATATATAGAGTATAAGTATATATATATATATAAGTATATATATATATATGTGAACATATATATATATATGTTATATATATATTTATATGGTGTATATATATATTATATACATATCTGTATAAAGATCCACTTTTTGTATATATATTCTATACATATTTTAAGTAAATGTTTATATATCCTGACATATATAAGTATATATATACACATATATATATAAATATTTACTATACAGCTTATATATGTTATACTGAAGTTCATTTTTTGTATATATATACCTGAACTATACGTAAATGCCGCTAATATAGCTTCACTGTTGCAAGTTTTTGAACCTGACTCTACGAAGCCGCTAATAGCACTGTCCATTTTGAATGGCGTAAACCGTAGCGTGGCTGGCCAGACCATTCGGTGTGGTACTAAAACCCTGAACACCCAAGCGTTTGTAATGCGTTTGGTGAGGTGACGCTGTCTGCATCAATGCCCCGGGCGCTAATTAATATATAATCATCGTTGATTACAGCAGTTATGCGGCTTACATTATTTGTTAGTTATATGAATCAAGTAAGTTTACTTTGCTTTAACTAGCGTGTGCGTGGGTAGCATTATTCATACCGTCAGTAATTAAAGTAGAGTAATCAAATAATAACGGCGAAGCCAGGCAAAATTTAACTACGAACCAGTAGTGATATAAAACATACATATATTGGCAACAGACCTCGCTGGTTAACTGATTAACCTTGGTATGAGGTGTTGTCTACGGTACAGCATCGAGCGATCAATCTTACCAGGGTTGTTAAAACTTTATAATGATCTCTCGCACTCAGGGACGCAATGTCGATGTGCCGTTATGCCTCGTATAGATCAGACTGTGTGAATCATATTGACGTGCAAAATGGGCCACACCATTATGTCCTTATAGACAAAATTGGGTTTTTTAAATATTTCCAAAATCGAAATTCTTTTGGAGAAATAGGGTTCGTAGTTGCTATTACCGCGCATGAATGAACAATTTCTGTCGCGTCAATGGGTGACTTTCCGGCTCCCGCCTATAACGGGCGCTCTATGCATTGCAACATGTAGCTCATTGACAAAACGGTTTTAAATTTGCGATTGGTTATGGGTTCTCGTATATGGATTATCATAACGTGCAGGTGCTTCCTTGCATAACGTGCCGTAGTGTCTTTTCCTTAATCAAATTGTCATGACGAATATAAATACCCTTACCCTATTAGTCGCAGTAGTTTACGTCCTAAACTGATCAAATCATTCGCAGCCCAGGGAAGTCATAACCGTTAATCAGGTATGATGTGGTAACTGGCGAATGGATTTACTAAGGTTTAAAAATGATTGTTCAGCAACAATTATTAATATATGTTATCAGAATGTGCGGTAGTCTCCTGTGTTTAATATTCAGGACTTATTGTGATGCTCTTGGTCGGATGCCAATGATAATTCCGCAACATCCCGTCATACAATACATGGTTTGATATGGTCCTTGTGAGATGCAGCTTTCATTCATTTCTTACCATTCTGGAGAACGGATATGGTGTGTACCAATGATATCTAATACGTGTTCAGGGATAACTTCACATGTAAGGTGGCCAGTCAGCGCAGCGATGACCACGCACCACGGTCCAGTAGGAAGCGATCCTGAAATAATGTACCTGTGATCCTCGAAGATGAAGCATTTAGTTAACCGTGTCGTTAAGTCGATTCAGTTGAGTACCGTACAGGTTATCTGAGGCTATGATTTGACTTCAGCATGGATAAATGCGCCGTAATTCCATGGGGTTCTAGTTGCGCACTATATGTGATAAACCCCAAGCTGTCTAGAAAATCCAAGTCAGTTATGCAGAGCAAAAATAGCAACAATGTCAATGCACATACGCTTTTTGTGTGTGTAAAAAACACCTGCAATATCCACTTTTAAACTCCTCAGCATTACTGTACGCCGAGCAGAATCAATCTTAACCACCAAAACTTACATTATCATGGCTTATATTTCATGTATTAGTTCCTCATGTAATGAAGTATCCGGCATATTTATTACATCTATACTGGCGTATTTCCATAGGAAGTTTACGACTAGTCTGCTCTTGTGTTTGACTTTATTGAATTATACTATGTTTGTTTTATCTGCACATTGCCGTGAATTATAATTTTTATGCTGTTCATTATATAGACTGGTCAAGTCAAAGTTTTTTCACTGATCTAAGCAGATGGATCAGCAGAAAGAATGAAGCGAAAGTTAATCTGATTAGATCAAAGGCCGGAATCCAAGGTTAGCGCAATTCTTTTGGCATTAATATGAAGATTATACAGTTATACATTAGATACGTTATGATAAAACATTACATATTATGACATCCCCTCTACTTTTAGTATGATATAAATACCATATTTGTAGATGTATATAACAATGGTGAACGTAGAGGTGGCTGGCAACGTCACCATTGAAGAGCCAGTCGTTCCTGTGGTGTCACATGACGACTTGATCTGCTGGGTTAAGGATCGGCATTGCTGCTCTGCGCTGGCGCTAGTATGTGAGTAAGTGGCGTCAGTGGCAAAGCGGAAGCGGAAGTGTCTGGTCCTAGGGGAGCGGTGACGCCAGGGGTTGGTACGGTGGTGTGTCATGAGCGTCTTTAACTGACATATTTTCGCAGGTGGCTGTGGTTACGGCGTAGGTGCCTATGGCTGTCTGCTCCAGGTACGAGTGTATGCCATGCCCTGGTTGATACCGTCCTCGAACACTGACCTTTTTGCACGTAGCTTGCACTTATCGATGCCTTGGTGTGAATTATTCAGCTAGTTTAATGCAGCTGGATGGAGGGGGAGGGGAATGATGGACCTCCAGTGGCTTGCGATCGGTCTCGATCATAATGTGTCTCCGGTATGTCACCTGATTGCTTGGGTCAGGTACTTGGGGTCAAGGCATTGACGAATCTTTCCATATTGTTTAGTTACACACGCACACGAGCGAAAAATAAATAAACTAACTGGTCGGAAATTGCCATCGGTTGCCTCCTGCTCCACTGGATGTGAGGCAGGGAACTGGTCAGCACGTGGGACAAACATCGACGGGACGAATGCACTCTGGTTATCATAACGTGTAGCACGGTTCTTGATCGGTTAACGGGACGTATACACTCTGGCTATCATAACGCATAGCACGGCTCCTGATCGTCCAACCAGCTAACGGGACGTTTACATACTGACGCTTATAACGTGCTGTAGTTTGCAACATATTGCCAATACTTCATTCACATCATCATGAGACTTTCGCATCTTCCTCTATGATAACCAGTTCTCCTTCCAACTCCTTAGCTCAACATATTTGCTATACATTTTATACCCTGTGCCGAGTGTCTACAACACGGTAAGGACTCTTAGTTTGTGCCATGTGGGTGCTAGAATATCAGAGATAACAATGTTTTGACGTTGACAATACTGTTTTGTTGACGTGTCCTCACAGACGCATAGGATCAATAAACCCATCGTCTTCATTCAATGATGAGGAATTGCCCAATCAGCACGTTCTGATGACGTAATGAGCAGTGAATCAATCGCTCCAGGACAACAGATTCTGGAACGATTCATGTCGTCTGACATGATATGAGCTGCATGATATAGCAGCGAGGCAATAAAAGTGATGAAGCTTGAGCTCCGCTGATTCCAAACCTCGTGCACATGCGGTGTCTAGCCATATAAGGGTTGTATGGCACATATCCTGCTTGCAACAAACGGAATCAACCGATAACAATGTAGGATCCACCAAAGGAAATCTTTCAGACCATATATTAGTACATTGGTTTTCCACAATATTCGGCTACTGTTACAAATATGTGGACTGTGTATCTCGCATTCAGGGACAATTGCGCAATTATTATCGCCCATAGCTGAATTACTATCAAAATATAAATGGCATTGTTTCTAACAGAAGAAAGGCAACAAGAGGCGAAACAATTCATTACCTGTGCGTTGATATCACTGCCATAGACGCAGAGCTTATACGTTTCCTTATAGTAAAACACAATTGAAATAAATTGAAACTAAGCAAGCACAACATTTATACAATGCAACACAGCAACGCCATGGAGAATTGTCGTTAACTGTTTATTAGGCATAGCAAATGTGGATTAGGAATTTTAATGATGTATGCTTAGAAACAAGTGAGCACTGTTCAGGATGAGTCTTCTCATAGGTCGAGGCGACCATAACCCCCTTATATATCAGAGAACATCATGTGGTTTAAAGGCATAATAAGACAAACCACCTGCCCTTTGGCTCGCATAATGTCACGTGCGGAGGCGCAAGTTAACCATCCACGCGTAGCTGTTAGGTCTTTGAACACTGTCTGTGGTTGCTCACCTCACTACATGAATTTTGATTATTCTGATGGTTTGTATAGAGACTTGGCAATCAAGTATTGGACATCCTTCGCAATGTGATTAAACTCTAGGTAGGGCTTTACTACGTAAACGACGTAGTCTATAAATTATGCCAGTCAAATATGATATTGCTTTCATATATACGCTCTTAGGTTTTTATATTATAACTTATGTGAAATGAACGGAGTATTATCTTCATTTTTTTCCAAGTCGTTCTGTACTTAGTTCGGACTTAAACAGTGTAGTGTGTTTTGAACATAATCACTGACTCTTGAATTACGTTAAACTAATTATAATTTTACGCAAGCTCGATATTTTTACTACAAACATCCAATAATAAAAAACAATGAATTCAAATATGAATTTGATATTTTTCGAATTCCTGATTTACAATGGTTCGCGTTAGTGTACCATACTGTATCCCAATCATCCCAAACAATACTTGGAACAAATTGGAAAAACAGTATGTAGCAGCGAAGGGGTTAACCGTACATGCACAAATCTAACGCAGTATATTCAAATCCGACCGATTTTTCACAATTTGTTTCGATGCGATCATATATATTTATACTCGATTTGTTTCTTCTCTTCATTTACTACTGTCGATGAGTAGGGCAGTTCCATACGGAGTTTTATGGCTCTTTTCATTCCATCATCTCCAGGATTGCATCTTTCAGCTTTTCAAAATCCTCGATTGCGACGTAGATATTTGCGGATATTCTTGCGTACAAATGTTCCGCGTGACGAATCATAGGGCACCAGATCTTGTATCTATCGTACAAGCTATCCATGCTTTTTATGGTGTTGGCTGAAATCATCATGTGCAAATCATATACATAGGCAATAACTCATTATCACACATCCGCGCTTGTAAAACAGGTTCATGGAACAAATTGACTGTTACTGACAGAGGTTGTGGATGTTTATATGAAATGAAACACAAGTAGTGTGTTATCTGCACCTCAATGAAGAATTCTCTCCTTTAGTGGGGGCAGTTTAACGAGTCGCACGAACGGAGACTGCATGTCGTCGGGTAGATCCGCTACATCTGTACCCCACGCTTCAGTCAACATGGGCAACCCGACCCTCCAGAGCTCCTCGGCATATGCATGCTGAGTTTCCTGCACATCCAAGTAGGCAAACCAAGTAGTCAGACCAAAACTTCCGCCACATGAAGAACAAAGCATTGACGCTCGCTGATGTCGTCATGGTGTGTGAATAGCCTCACCAAGCCACCAATCCAGTTCAGAAACGCTGCTACTGTCTGTGCCGTGGCGTAGGGTGTGGAGTCTCGGGTTCCTTGTGGAATAAACGGAGCTGGGTAGGGCGCGTTGATGTCAAACGAGACAACAGCTGGTTTCACCATGGAGTGATGCTGCGGCGCCACCCACTGACAGCACGGCCACGTGGCGAAAATAACCACTTGTGCATATTACCTGAAGAAACAAATCAGGGACAAATTGCATTGTGCCATGATGGAAAAATCTGGCAAGCATGATGACAAATTTGTCATTTTCGGGGATTTAATTTTTGTACAAACCGGTCACTGACCGATGTAGAAATCTGGCGCCAATGCTTCCAAGTCGAGATGCACGTGACCAGGACAATGGGCGCCATCCACTAGAACGAGGACACCACGTGACTTGCAAAGGTCGACGAGACGCTTGATTGGAAATAGGATACCAAAAGAAGCAATGTGATCTGTAAACAGACGTATTTAGTGTGCTACATTTTCTCCTCTCCTCAACTTTCTTCTCCACTGCCTCTTACTTTATTCGTCTCCTTCGCTTATTCGCATCCGTCACTGCGCATGATATGGATGAATTAAGGGTATATGCTGAATTGAAGCATTACCTACTATTTACAAGAGGATGGACTTACCGATGAGAGCCAGTTTGATGTTGGGGTTAGCATCTAGAGCGTCCTCATATTGCTGCACTACGTCATCAGAACTGGCGATTGGTAAAGTATGCTCCAGTTCCATGGTCTCCAGGCCTGTACACCCAGCATACATCAATCATCACGACAACAAATATCTCTGCCCTTTTGGTGATATTCGCAAGTGATAAGTGATGACATTATTTACCAGGAGTACTCTGCTTGACCAGTTGGACAGCGTTCACCATGGCGCCGTATGTGAGGCTGTTATACACGATCATATCCCCGCTCGTGAACGGGACTGAGCGTAGCACATTACTGATACCTGTCAGACAAACCGAGCGAGGAACTAATTAACCCCCAACCGTGCCCCAAACCCTCGTGTTCCGTGCAAGGCAAGTTGCTGAAGTAGAATGATGGCAATGAGGATACATTACAGAGGCTAATAATTGTGTCCAGGTGTAAAATATACGACAACAGCGATACTCTGAACTAGCCTTCGGCGTAGATCGCTTTGACGGGCACCAACCTCTGGTCGTGTTCTCGACGAAGGTGAGGTTCGCTGGATCACTCCCGAGTAACTGGGCTACCTCAGCCACTCCCTACTCCCAATAATCTTTCATCGATCTCCGTATGAACAGATCTGGATTGCTCTCCATCTCCGCGACCAGGCTAACATTGTGTCAAATCACATAATTTGTCTTAATTTACGGGATGGATGATTTCGGGTAGATATATAGCAAGTGAGGTACGTATTATTTGGTACAATAAAGTCCACTAACAGTCGCCTGTTGTGGTTAACCTGAGATTTAAAGCTTTATTAACATGTGTCCGCATATGGAGAAAAAAGACATGACTTACGCCACCTGTGCCTCGTGCACCTGTCGTGGGACGACTCCGTATGATCCGTGGTTGAGATAAGTCACATCCGCATCCAGGATGAACTCCTGATCTCTCATCGCAGCTCCAAACGGAGGCGGGGGAAAAGACTCTTTTGTTTTCGTTGACATCTGTATTGTTATTTAACTCAAGATAGAGCTGAGGCTTCTGTTGGTATCTGGTGTCTAACAGTATTCAGCAGTACCGCTGTCGATTTAGCGGGTGCTTTTAAGTAAAATATCAGTCATGCACTGTTTCCATTTGGGTGCATAGATCGTACGATCTGCCTGCCAATCTTGTCAATAAATCGATTGATGGCAGCCTGATAATCGATAGTATTGTGACAAAGCTGTCTCTATTTTGCCAATCTGCAGTAGACCTCGTAGGTTACGAACTATTGGACTGATCGATGACGCACATGACCTATCGACCGGAACGAATATCGGGATCCAACATTTTTATGATAACAAGAGAGATCGATCGCGACCTAATTGAAATTTTCGGCTCCTTGCGCAGCAAACATTTAATATTTCTTACAACTCATTGCACTCTTTGAATAAACTAAGTATATTTCAATGAGGAGTCATGTTTACAAAGTGAAAAACGTCCATCGACTCAGCTTGAATCAATGAGGAGAAATGGTCACATGGCGATACTCTCCAGACCACTCAACTTGGATCAATGAGGAGAAATGGTCACATGGCGATACTCTCCAGACCACTCAGCTTGGATCAATGAGGAGAAATGGTGACATAGCGATACTCTCCCAAATACTCAGCTTGAAACCATGAGGAGTCATGGTGACATAGCGTTACTCTCCCAACTACTTAGCTTGAAACAATGAGGAGTCATGGTGACATAGCGTTACTCTCCCAACTACTCAGCTTGAAACAATGAGGAGTCATGGTGACATAGCGTTACTCTCCCAACTACTTAGCTTGAAACAATGAGGAGTCATGGTGACATAGCGTTACTCTCCCAACCACTCAGCTTGAAACCATGAGGAGTCATGGTGACATAGCGTTACTCTCCCAAATACTCAGCTTGAAACAATAAGGAGTCTTGGTGACAAAGTGTCTGAAAGCTCGCAAGGTTTCCCCCAAGAATCTCACGTGCTGATTGGCAACACAGTTTTGTATGCAGACATTGTATGCTGAACGGCTAGAGTGGCCTCGACAATGGTTATCAGGGGTATAGGTAGAGCACCCCATTATAGCCCATTCTACATAGCTATTGCATTGGGGACATTGGAGAGTGTAGATCATCACTCGACATCGCATGATATTTTAAATACATATGTAAATATATATTTATATATACATATACATATAAATATATATGTATATATATGCATATATATATATATAGAGAGAGAGATTTATATATATATATATATATATATATATATATACATACATATATATACAAAAATATATATATGTATATAAATATATATATATATATATAATATATATATATATATATGTATATATATACATGGTGACATATATCTATATATATATATATATATATATATATATATATATATATATATATATATATATATATATATATATATATATATATTTATATTTATATACAAGTGTGTGTTTGTGCAAATAAATACAAGCAGATTTTAAGAGCATGTTGTTGATCAGGATATTCGGTTTATTGTCATTTAATTCTTGCATTGTTTCTTTGCTAATGTGTTGATTATAATGAATTTACGTCAAAGCGCTTTTCATTTGTGAGTCGTTGACACATTTCATTCCATCATATCCAGAATTGCATCTCTGAGCTTTCCAAAGTCGGCGATATCGACGTACATATGTGTCGATATTCGGGCGTACAACTGGTCATTGTGCAGCATCATGGAACACCAGATCTTGTGTTTGTCATACAAGTCGCCCATGGTCATCAGGGTGTTAGGCTGAAATGTAAGTAACCAGTCATACAAGATGGAACTGTTTGATAATGTTCACACATGTCCCCCAATAAAACACGTGCATTGAAATGAATGGCAACTAGCTATCCACAGCCGAGAACAGCATTACATAAGCGAAATTAGTGGCTGCCCATAATCCATTAAATATCATCCTGCGTACCTCTATTCGGACCTTTGTCTTTAGCGGTGGTAGTTTGACCAGTCGCATGCAAGGAGTCAGCATGTCGTCAGGTATATCGGCCAACTCGGTACCCCACGCCGCAGTCAACATGGGCATACCAACGCGATACAGCTCCTCGGTGTACGCGTGCAGCGTTTCCTGTATATCCCAATAGACAGGAATCACACACAAGTTACCACCACACAAGTGTTGACAAGCAAGTATTTGTTAAGTGCGCAAACCCCTTACCAAGCCCCCAGTCCAGTTCCGGAAGTCCGCCGCTGTCGGTACGGCCGCATAAGGAGTGCTGTCTCTGGCTCCCTGGGGGATGAACGGGGTTGGGTACGGCGAGTTAATGCCAAACGAAATCACCGCAGGTTTCACCATAGAGTGATGCTGTGGCGCCACCCACTGGATAGCACAGCCACGTGGTGTCAATGACCACTTGTACAGATTACCTGCAGAAAATAGTTAGGGTTAGACTGAAAATTGTTATATCTTTAAAGCCTTTTGGAATATTTGCTATATGACGCTGTCGTTTTGTGCACAAACAGCTCATCACCTATGTAGAAATCTGGCGCCAATGCCTCCAAGTCGAGATGCACTTGACCGGGACAATGGGCGCCATCCACCAGAACGAGGACACCACGTGACTTGCAAAGGTCGACGAGACGCTTGATTGGAAATAGGATACTAAAAGAAGCAATGTGGTCTGTAAACAGACGTATTTAGTGTGTTACATTTTTTCCTCTCCCCGGTTTTCTTCTCCACAAAAGCAATATGATCTAAAAACAGGCGTATGTGTGTCGGACAGTTTCTTCACTCACTCTGTTTGTCTGTCCACATGTTTTACATTTTTACGTCAATCTCGCAACATCTCTTATTACTCTTGCATGTATATTAAAGGGTGGGTTAAGGCTTGGCGCCCATCTGCAGCTAAAAATAGGATGAACTTACCGATGAGAGCCAGTTTGATGTTGGGGTTAGCATCTAGAGCGTCCTCATATTGCTGCACTACGTCATCAGAACTGGCGATCGGTAAAGTATGCTCCAGTTCCATGGTCTCCACACCTGAATATCAAGCATGCATAAATCGTCATGAAGACAGGTTTTGTCAAAATGATAACCTCTGCATTGAAGGCGATCTTCGTAAATCTTTAGTGATCGGTCTGTTTACCAGGTGTTATCTCCTTCATGAATCGGATGGCGTTCTTCATGGCGCCGTACGTGAGGTTATTGTACAGGATGACGTCCCCGCTCACAAACGGGACGGAGCGGAGGACGTTACTTATGCCTGCGAGGACAAAGCAATTGTGATAAAGATTTTGCCGTGAATCAAAGAAATATCAAAGCCCAAATTTTGCCTTAAATCATAACCCAAATTGCGTTGCTCAGATTGAAATATCGCCGCGGAAAGTCAAATAAATAGTGCGACGGGTAAAATATACGGCAACAGTAATGGCTCGATCGTCTTCTACATATGTAGCGGAATAAGAAAGCTGTAGATTGTTTATAGGTTATGTCGTTAGATTTGGGACGAGCACCAACCTCTGGTCGTGTTCTCGATGAAGGTGAGGTTGGCCGGGTCACTCCCTAGCATCTGAGCCGCCACAGCCACTCCCTGATCCCAATAATCGTTCATCGACCTCCCTGAGAACAGATCTGGATTCTTCTCCATATCGGCGATCAGGCTGAAAAGTAGGACCAACAGCTAATTTTACTCTTTGATATGTTGGTGTGGAGGTATGCTTGTGCAATAGTTAGTTAATCGAAGTCGCCTGTTTTAGTTAACCGAAGCTTTATCTGTGTCATAATAAACCCATCTACCACCATGTGTCTTTTTGCGCGGGAAAGAAGAAGACAAGACTTACGCCACCTGTGCCTCGTGCACCTGCCGTGGGACGACACCAAATGATCCGTGGTTGAGATAAGTCACATCCGCATCCAGGATGAACTCCTGTTCTCTCATCGCAGCTCCAAAAGCAGGAGGGGGAAGCATTGTGCTGGCTTTCTGTGACATTTTGATTGGTGACTAAACTTTGGGCCGAGCGAAAGTTACCGTCACTTTCTGGTGCTTGTCTGTAATCCTTGTAAGCAGCTTTATATATACAGAAAATTTAGGTCATGCGTTGATGAAATCATCATATGACTAGGATGCAATCTTGCCAAAAAAAGTGATTGATAACTACTTGACATTAGATTGTGACCTCAGACAATGTGAGTTCATTACAGTTAATAACAATAGACTGACTCGACCTCCTTGAACAAATCTATATTGGAATTGTATTGATTTATGACCATATGGTCTATGGGTGCACCAAAGGTGACACCAGTAAGCGCACTTGCAGCCAGATGCGCGCATTGTTACTTGTGTATTAGCGTGACAAAGACACACATCAATGGAAGCTGACTTATCTCACGCCGCCCTGCTCATCTTACCACGTCATCTGGAGCCACATCGCGGGTTTATCATTTACGACTAGATGCATTACATCCCCCCCATACCCGACCCACCACCTGCTCACCCTAATGAACCGTCATCATTGAGGAACCTCAGAATAACACTATCGATCGTATATGTTTATAGGTGACACACAGACAATGCCGCTTATTGATTGATTGAAGTTTATCAACATATGGGCTATCTCTCTATCAATCTGACCTCAGGGTTAATGACAAGCTACATGGCTACGTCCAATTAACCCTTGTGGGTCAATCCATTGTTCAAGCTGACATGACACAGCCAACCACTCAATCATTAAATGGGGTGAAGTGGCATTTCCCTCACATCTCCCTATAACGTTTGCGTGGCTTTATTTTGGGACGTAGCTTTTATAAATGTTTAACCTCAAAATGGCATGTCAGAAAGCAAATGTTCATGTGAAGATGCCGCTGCAATGACATTGCTGTGAAGGAAATATCACTGCAACATGGATTATTGCCACTTAATAAAAACATCCAGCATCGTTAAATAAGCGTAATGAGATGTGGTCTGTTGACATGTGATCGAGCTAACTGCATGCGCAACAATAGAAACCCTTCACCACAGGACACACACATTGTCAAATGCATCATTTATTATGTTCCGATACTTTCTCAGACACGAACTCTGCGATCAAAATGTGTAACAGTAGACTGATCGATCGGTTATCATTTCTGCAAATGTCATCAACCTTCCACTTCCGCGTAGTCAATATACATTTGGACACATCGACCGCTATGAACGCATCATCATAACGTCCCCGTGACCTATGCCATCCTGTGGGGGACCACCACTGACGTCCCCGCAGTCAAGTGGGGCAGCTATCGGCACGCCTTCTTATTATAGTACATCACGGAGCATCTTAAAAGTGTATTGCTATTCTAAAGGAAACGCATGTAAGGTCCCATACCGCTATGTAGCTTTTTACCAACATTTCCTGTGTGCATCCAAACTATTTCCGCGCGATGACGTGAAACGTTCTTTTTTGGAACTTATACTTATTGCTCTTGTCTGGTATGACTGCCAATACTCACAGGCAATGTGCCTACTTGTACCAGCGATGCAGTCTCATTCTTAACATAAATTAAAGACATATGATTGACGTTTTGCTTTGCTTATTTCATTTCTCACACCATACCTTAACAGAGCTCCTCATGATATTTGTCATTGATGTTTATTGCTCACATTTGTGAGGCAGCTTATTCATAGTCACGACAAATCATACACCTCATCTCTTTTGTTGCCATCGCCATCTATGAATAAAATGTCAGTCATTGATTTATTGCAGTGTATTGCGCGTCTTTATGAAGTAAGTGTACCCTTGACAAACTGAGTTGAAATGAGTCACTGGCATACCGCTAGAGGGAGTAGCCTGTAGGTGAAAAATATTATAGGTAGGTATGTGTTCGTTTCTGAGATAATTGCTATTATTCAATTAGTAGTGTCATGCTTATTAAGCTGACTGTGAGATCTAGGAGGATGCCTTATTCCACCCTCTTGCACTCACCATGGAATGGCCTCGTGTGTCAGTGTAGGCAAGAATCACGTGTTATCTATTCGTTTTACGTTCCTAATTACATGAATGAACTTGCGATCAATCAATAGACATTCGTTGATATAGCTCTACTGTGGTGTCTGCAACATACAAACTATTCAACTCATGAACAGACGTTAAATCCAGTCGCCGTTGTGACCTAGATGCAATATGCAACGTTTGTCCGGGCTGCATGCAACATCGCCGCACAGTTCCATAGTACCAGCAATAACTTACCCCACTCAAATAAGACCCGATTACAGAGCGCTTTTGCAGGTAATAAGTAGGGACAGTCGATATATCTAACTAGAACATTATGATCCGTTTGCGGCGCCTACCATGCCATTTACCCCAGACTATGTCTATTGTTGGAAGAAAGACTTGGATCGGAAAATATTTGTGTCAACATCCTCATGCGAGCAACGCTTTTGTGCTGTTGAGATACATGGTGGGCCAACTATGTACTTATGGCGGCTGCATATTATATCATAAAAGAAAATCATTCATATTCAGGGATGATGAATCCTCGATGCTATTTTATAAGGTTATAAAGCACCTCTATATCAAAGCCTATATATATATATATATATATATATATATATATATATATATATATATATATATATATATATATATATATATATATATATATATATATACATATATATATATATATATATATATATATATATATATATATATATATATCTATATATATATATATATGTATATATTATATATGTATATATATATATTATATATATATATATTATTTATATGTATTTTATACATATATACATATGTGTGTATGTGTGTGTGCGTGTGTGTGTGTGTGTATTACACAACTTATCAAATAATTACTCAAACGATACTTTCTTTAGAATACTTCGCAAATATATCAAAGGGTTATGTAATGATCACAGATGAAACCGGGTGAGTTTTGCAATCGCACTTATTTGGGGGCAAGTTGTCAGCTGATAGACCCCATCACCGCCCGATAAGATCCGCGCTTAGGCAAATTGTTTGGTCCTGGATTTGCCCGTGACAAATTAGCAGGTGCACCGAAGGTGGGAGAAAAACGTCTGGATACAAATGAACATATTCAGCCGCTGGCACCAATAAAAGCATCACTGGCTGCATCGCTACTCGTTTTTAGCTTTTCGTTGTCGCATATGATATACGGTTTAGCTACGGTTGTTTGTTTAAGGTTTTTGGTTTTGATCCACAAAAAACAAAAAACGGTGTATACACGGAGCTTCCGTGTCCGTTGTATTGATGAATTCCCTTCGTGAATTCGTCGACTTTATGTTGTAAATAGTTTGCAATTCTCCGTTACCATCAAATACCCTTATAAATTTCTCAATTTTTCGTAGTATAATTTGCATTATCTTTTGCACCTAGAATACATCTGACATCTGGCACCTTTCTTAAGAATGGTGTTATATCTAGATCTAGACAATCTGCGATATTGCAATGCCTAACAGCAGACAAGGATTGTCCATCACTATCGTACACGCCGGGCCATGTTAGGGTCTAGTTATGAAGGTCATATATCAACGTAAAGGACCAGTTATGAAATTACGAAGGGTATTTATCAACGTTAGGAGACAATTCTGACCGTTATATATCTCCGGGTCAAACGGAATATCTGCGAAATCCATTGAGGTGTCACAAATTGATAGCGCCATAAATTGTTATCACTGTACTGCATTCATAATATTCCTTCGTCCCATTTATTCCGACCATCCCATCCCATTGGCATCGGATCCTATCCTGCTCTACTATCTCCAGCATTAACCCGGCCGTGAATCATTAAGTACCAGCAGTTTTTCCGACCTTAAGCGTCAAAAACACTAAAATAAGGATATTGAACTTGTTAGGCATGTCATTACAGAGAGGATATGCTTTTGTACATCATCCAAGATGGCTGCATTAGTGAACAGGCTTTCTGTAATTCACCTAATAATTGTGAATCCTGCTTATGGGGATGCTACCTATCATTGACCTCACTGATGCACCGGCTTGATTCGACCCATAAACATAACAACCAGCACATGGTTTTGTCAAAGTAGAATGTCATCAGCCTGGGCGATCGACACGGTACATCACACACCACAAAGTAGCTTAGTTATTCCTACTTCATATGCATGTAGTAATAGGCAGGAAACACCAATTTACTTTCTTTGCGATTATCATAAATTGATTAATATTTTGCATTAAAATCGATTCACTCATCTTACAGTTTATTTTGCACATCAACGGAAATCAACAATGAGGCATCAACTTTCTTTTGAGGACTGATTTTCTCTCTTTTTCGCTCTCTGTGTTCACAACACGGCTGACCAATGTCTATGGTATTGACCTCCTGGCAGCCACAGTGGCGCTGGTTTTGTTGTCTTAGGCCACAAATATTTTCCCACGACGGACGTCTCAGGGGGGGTGGATTCCTAATTGTCATCAATCACTTACTATTGCTTGTTGCCATGGACTGTTTGCCACATCGCCGCTTTATGTGTTGCAAGACAACTACTAGCTATTATTTGCAGCCTTATATGCTTATCCAGAAGCTTAGCTTCCAGACGTGACACGTGGGGCGCTGTGTGTAGCTCCTTTCCTGACGCTATTGATACTCCAGTGCTGAACAGGTTCTCGTGTGAGTGTTTCACGAACACAACCCTGAACCATTGATACAACAAGCCTCACCTGACCCGATTTAACCAGCACCTGTTGAGGGCAATTGCAAGGGCTCGTTGTAGCCTTAAACAGCGGCACATAACCACATCCTTATCAATATTCAACGTAATCCTTTACAGACCCGTTGATGAATATACGATTAGTGATGACTGCAACCCGTGCTGTGAGTAGTATGACGTCGCCTAGCATGATGAATCCTGCACAATTAAACATCTAAAATCTTGGATTGATATTTTCGCTAAAAATCAGATTTTGCGAATTTTGATGCGCCAGCAGATAGCTTGGAACAGACCCTGATATCGTCTATGTCAGCACCGCTGCAAGTTGATTACTCGAGGATCATGATCGTAACATTTTGTATGGACATTATATTGCTAAGATCCATAAGGTCACATGCATTTATCTGCCCGGCGTTCCAATAACAAACGATTTACTTTGCTCGCCGCCCTCGCGCCGTCATCTGAATCAGACCTTTAGGCTGCAATTCATTGGTGCTGATTCAGCTTTTATTGTCAGAGTTCATCACAAGTGAAAGAAACGTGCCGGGATGCCTGTTAAGACTGGAGCTTCACTAAGCCCAATTTGCTTTTCAATCGATCAATTATGTCGGGCGAGCGAAAGCAAATAACATTACAGGAGATTGGATGGATTTGCTAGTCGGGACAACAGAATGAACTAGGACCAATCGCCCACGTTTGTAAGCTAACCTTGAGTTACTTCGCCGAGCAAGGAATATCTTAATATAAACAATTTTAATTATCATAATTTCTTGCATTCAACATATTAAAATATGAATATAATCCGCTGTCTAGGTTCGTACAAATTCAGTGTCGCATACATTTAGTTTCCTAATGTAGCTGAATATAAAGAATGGATCAATAGCGCCGAGTGCAGTTCACATTTTAAGCACTAACATGGTCATACAATTCCAAGCTTAAATGGAATTAGCTAATAAATGGATCAGAAATTACGTTTGGATGCAGACATAAAGGTAATGTTTTTTGGGGGGGTTGCACTTTGCATTCTAGATACGAATATGTCAATAGTTACTATCGTTATTAAACGACGCATTTTTTGGCACATCGAAAGGTCTAAGTGAGGTTGCTCCTTTGATAAACCGAACCCAATGACGACTTGTACGACATTAACAAGTAAGGGTGTTGATGTTGCCATAAACATAAATTCATTATGGTCTCAAATGAGCTAGATATTTGACGGGTCTTATGCCTTAAAAGTCCAGGTGTGAGTATATAAATATATGTAGTATATATATATATATATATATATATATATATATATATATATATATATATATATATATATATATATATATATATATATATATATATATATATATATATATAGATATATATAGATATATATATATATCTATATATATATATATATCTCTATATATATCTATCTATATATATATATATATATCTATCTCTCTAATATATCTATCTATCTATATATATATATATATACATATGTATTTATATCTATACATTTGTATATATATATATATATATAGTTTTATATATAGGTAGTTTTATATATATATATATATATATATATATATATATTAAAATCTTCATATATATAAATAAATAGAGATGTATATATACATATCTAAATATATATACATGTATATATATAAAATATATATACATACATATATATTATTCATATATATATATAAATGTATATATATATATTTAAATATATATTTTTATTTATATAATTATAATCAATTAATATATTTATATAGATATTAATATAGATCTACAGATATATATATATTAATATATATATATATACGCATATATATAGATTTATATTTTTAATTTATATTCATACAAATATATGCATATTTTATATATACACACATATATAAATGTATATATAAATATGTATGTATGTATTTAGATTTATCCATATATATATACAGATATATATTTATATATTTAAACATATATATGTATATAAATATATATATATATATATATTATATATATATATAAAATAATATATATGCATATATACGTTTAAATATATATATATACGAATATATATTATTTGAATATATATGTATATATGTTTTAATATATATACATAAATATATATATATATAATATATATATATATATAATATATATATATATATATATATATATATATATATATATATATATATATATATATATATATATATATATATATATATATATATATATATATATATATATATATATATATATCTTATCAATATTAGCATATCTGTTTGTAATAAGCCAAGACTTTAAACTCTTATATGACATTCCTGCGCCAGAGGAGCATATCGCCTTCCGAAAGCACTTTGTAATATATTGACTGCAATGCCAGTGGGTAGCCGAGTAATGTTTTTTAACGTGACTCTAGTCGCTACTGCGCTCTGTCGCTCAAACTGGCAGTAGCAAAGCCCAGAATTGTACACTTAGGAAAAGCAACTGCTTATCGACACCCCCATATTGATGCTATTCACCGAATCGTCACAACGCGACAATCATATTTTTCTCGGCAAAACGAATATAGAGCACTGCAACAAAGGACTTTGAACGTTATCAGTAGCATCGCTGATATTGCAATGTTCTAATCCGAATCAAAGGCCAGCGCAGCATATGATCCAGGTCTGATTGCTGCGCGAACCGCAGCTCAAACACTGTTTTCTTTGCTCTCAGAGACCCAACACTTTGAAATCTCATGAAATTATCAATTCTATGTCTGCAAAACTGCCAAAAAGCCCAGAATTGTACACTTAGGAAAAGCAACTGCTTATCGACACCCCATATTGATGCTATTCACCGACCATGACTTTGAACGTTATCAGTAGCATCGCTGATATTGCAATGTTCAGTATGATCCCGGCCTGATTGCTGCGCGAAGAAACACTGTTTTCTTTGCTCTCAGAGACCCAACACTTTGAAATCTCATGAAATTATCAATTCTATGTCTCGCAATGACCATGATGTATGTAGCCAAAGATATTGATTCCCTTTCGATTTGTCCTTCGACCATGCTTGGAATCAGATGGATTGGATTTATGCAAATGAGCAGAAACCTGCGCATGAATTACCACCCGTAACCCTCCTCATAGAACGACTGCTACCGCATTGATCCCATTAGGAAACAATCTGCTTGGTCTAATTGGCCTGGGGACAGGGAAACTTCTCGATGAACTAGCAGCTTTTATTGTGCATAAGTTATGTTTGAAGCTTGGTTCACATTTAAGTGCCTGTATCGATACATGTCATATTGGCATGGATTTAAAACCATACGAATCGAATACAAAAAAGCCACATGCGATGTTAAACCGTTCAATATAATTATAATAAGCATATTTTGATGCAAAGAACAACAATGACTACTGGCAGCGCTTTATTTTTCTATATTTACATACGCAATGTTTATTATTCTTCCACAGGACGTTTATAAGTTTATTTCCCTAGGTCATATGAAGCATCTGCAATGCCCACTGAGAAACAGTCATTATATGGCACCATGGTTGTCCGTAACGCCCGATCCTACGATTGTTTTATCCGAATGGCTTTACCATTGACATTGTTCAACTATTGGAAAATTCTAAGTAACAACCATTTTGTAACGAACAAACATACGTGCCTTATGTGTTTCATCAATTAATGTGGTATTTGCATTCACACTTGCGCATTAATTTGCTACCGAATCGTCTCTTAAACAAATGAACAACTGCGAGGTAAAGCAACAAACCTGACCTATGCCAATGTATAGGTCAAATTGAAGGCATGCTTTAGAAGCAATGTTTATTTTATGGCTGTTTTTGTGATAATATCTCACAATCTCAATGATGATTTCAGTGTTTGGCTGTGTGGCAACCTAACTAGTGGTACTATGTGGCTTAATTCGTGATATTTCGACATCAGCCATTGAAGCTTTACATATGACAATATGAAAGCGTCACATCATTAATGCTGTGTACAAAAACGGAAATCTCAGCACACAATTCCAATCATCGAGAACAGATAAGGTAATTGTACTTAAGGGGACATTAGGTATTTGTCGGCCATACATGTGTAATGTGGTCGATAATATCTTACGGTAGTTCGTATTCATACCCAATTGACCTCTTTCTTGGAGCGGGGACACTAGATAATTGTCGGCCATACATGTGTAATGTGGTCGATAATATGTTAAGGTAGTTTGTATTCATACCCAATTGACCTCTTTCTTGGACCAGCATCTTAGGCCATCAACACCAAGTATCAGTGGGGTGGCTGCACAAGGAACAGCAACTGCAACTTATGTAAACAACAAATACAATTCGGCGCTGGTTCGTGCCCATGGGTAGTCGCTATTTAAGGTTTGATTTCTAGATATTCGCAAATTAGTGTCTCAACAAACCTACATCTATGGAAATTTGACGTATCTTACAATGCCTGCTTTTTTTTAGGACAAAGCTCCATAATATTTGCACAATGGTTCCCTCAGCGAAAGGGGAAATGTGCAATGGAGAAGAAATGCCAAGTCGAGCGGTTATTGTTGGGTTTAACTCGTTTTACCTATTGGAATTGAACATTGTACCAAGATCGCTAACTCGAAGGCTATCGGTCGGATTTCATTTTGAGGTACTTGAGGTACTTCTCAGCGAACCATTCAATCGCAAATTAACAATCATCTACATCATTTGCGTGTGAATTTACGACATTGCACTTTACCAAGCATCTTCCTCGTTGCAGATTCTGGGGTGGCTAGCGTTGTGGTCGTACCCATACAGCAATTATATAAGTAGCGATGCGGCCTTTTGTAATCACGTGGACAACTACTTCTGCACCAATATTTAATGGCAATATATTAACAACGGTAATACTGGTGCATTGAGCGCATTCAAATGTGAATAATGAGTACGTTTTCAGCGAGAACACTATTGATCACTATATGATTCTATGTTGTCCTGCAGGGCTATTTGTTGCTTGAGAAAACAAAGCATACCTATAACAGTTTGTCAATAACAATCACCATCATCACGAACATCACGCTTTATCTGATATACCTTAACGTCGCTTACTAATTCTTAAGCCGTCTGGTGGCAGCTGCTGTGATGTCACATCCGGGTAAAACTTGTTCAGTGTTGCAAAGTCGTGGGTGTGTAGATCGACTTCACGTTGGGAAGAACAAGCAAAATCATAAAAACCTCGACGACAATTCGACGTTAATTATAATGAATAAGAATGAAGACAAATAGCGTGCACGGCGTCCAGGTGGCGCTGCCATGTGCCGAAACGATCAGGATCATATCGACAAAGAACACTTACTCCGTCGGGAACCACGGTTGTTCCTTATTAACCTATGTGCGGATAAAGTCCGTTGTGACATTGCAGTTAATGCAGAAGTGATTGGGGCCGTTTAGAGTTGATATTAAGGGGAAGCAATGCGCCCGGTATTTACGCGTGTAGATGTGCCATGTCAGTTTGATTGAGGGATTAATGTACATGGGGCCCTTAGAGAATATTACAAAATTGAGCTCTCGTATTTAGGTTATCAACCATTTGTCGGTCGACTGCATGCAATTATAGAATGACATTGTCAGTGGCACTTATAAACAAACAAGGTCAACCGGAGTATTATACTGAGATAATTGATGGATATCTCTCGTGATGGACGCGAGGTGGCACAGAGTGATAATGATTGACCCGTAATATGGATCCGCCCTCGCGGAAAATTAACTAGATTAGCATGGAGAGACCAGACACCCAATCTGTTGTTCTAGCCGTAAATTCATTCAATCCAAAGACAGCAATTTAATAAGATAATGATAGATAAAGCGCTCGTAACTTGCCATTTCTGAATGGCTACCTGGCCAATTGGCGTTGTGCAGTGCACAACGGTGTCAAAATTGATGGAACTGTAAACTGGAAAGTACACTAGGCTTACTGAGAACGGAATCTGACCAAGCTATCATTGCCACCAAATATAGATTATTTGACTTGCATGGAACGACCTTGTATTTGTCACCATTGGAAGTTGTAAGATCACATCGACGGTATACGTATGATATAATAACGGCTCGACGCGGATGGCGCTGTGCAGACGCCGGGCTTTGATAATATGATTGTTTCACCGACCTGCTCCCCTTCATGAATTATCGCCATCAATGCCCGTCGTTGAAATTATAAATGCATAAACAGCCATTACATTGCCGCAAACCAGCATTGCAGTTCCAAACAGATGGGTACAAAATTAGTGGATAACAACCGTACATTGGCGACATACATATAGACGCTGATATTTGAGCAATATTTACAAAAATCTACTGCAGTGCTGACTTCTGTACGATGCCCTTAACATAAAATATACAGCATTACACAAGCCTTTCATTTATCTTGTCATCACAGACTATTCAAACCAAGACCATCTCCCGATAAGAGTTGTTACTTTTTGGACATGATCTGTATATCGAAGCGTTCCATAAGTAGGAATGGGAAATCAGAACTTTTCAAGCTTTACTCATCAGGCAAAAGCTTTTGCTCTTGTTCACATATATACATCGTGAATAGTGCTTGTTTGGTGTGATTTACCATTGGGTGGCAGAATAGCTCTCTTGAAATTTATATCCCCCAAAATGCTGACCGAAGTAAAGACAGAGGCAGAACAAACTATTTATATTCAACTTGCGTCCTATCAAAACAAAATTACAAGGGATGTTCCTTGATGATAGCCTTAAATACCAAAGTGCTAAGTAGACAGGAGGATGATACGAAAATTGCATACATTGGACCAATGTGCTCTTGTGTTTATCAAATGCACATAGTGGTATGGCAGATCCGAGGGGCAATACGCCAATAACTCAATGGTCCCTTTTAACGAATTACATTCGTAAAAATTATGTGTCGTGTATGCAGCGATAGATTATATTATACGTAACTTTTGCTATTTACGATGTTGATTAATGCATGATGCTTGATAGCTGCTGTCCAACAAATCCATCATGTCATCAGATTTGATCAGTCGGCCTGAAAGGTATCACAGCATTCTATTTGGTTGCACAGTAAAGAGTGCCATTGCTCTTCTATATAGCCAGAGTAACGAAACATCTGCAGGGTAGCATTGCTCTTGCATATAGCCGGAGTGAGGCTGTCATTGTCCCATAGGGTGTTAATACTCATTTTAGAAGTGTCAGTGATCAAATGATTTTGCTTCACTACAGTTTGCAAATTTTAAATGACATAGACGCATGCGCATGCGTATGAGTCAATGGTCGCTACATATATATAATCTATGTGATAAACATCGCCAGTACAATATTAATATCAGCAACAATCGTCAGAAGTATGTTGTCTTATTATCATATAAACGATGTCACTGTGGAATGGCCTCTACCCCACTGCTGATTGCTTGATCGGTTTCGCTTCCTAACATATGATACACTTTATATGCACCCAATACCCGTTATGTGACTATTCTTCAATATGGCCCTCGGGGTAGTTACCTATCTGCTGGTAATGCTCTGACCTCGTCTGCTGAAGGATATCACATTATTGCAGCTGGTCATAAAAGAGAGATAACCCCTATTCCCAAGTGAGGTTCCAGATGTCAACGGTTTTCTAGGTTAGCGCAACTAAATATGATATTTGAAACTCAAGCAAACGATTCGACAGCAAAATCACCATAGCACAGGGTAACGGATATCTTAAAAAATAACTTTAGTTGGGAGATGGTATGTCGCTAGATACTAGTCAAATAGAGCGTCATAATTGGATAAAAGAGTCATATAGATTAATTAACGAACATAATCCTTCGCAACCGTTGGCACAATATCCAACATCAGCACCTCGTCGGGCTTCCTTAGCTTCTTACTGGTTAATTACTCGTCTCTGTGTCGTTTGTCGAATAGACGGATTTACAATTCTGCACACACTGTTGATATGGACTAAGCATCGTTTGTCCGGTGTTAAATAGTCACAGTCATGCAGAAGAAGACATCTCCATATAGCTCAATGCAATCTGAAATTGCTCAATAATACGATAAGCTTTATAAACTTGTACGGTACATATCAACTTTAGAAACAATGTTATATTCAATTGTGTTCTTAAATGAGTACAAATACATTTATAAAAACACAGGTATATAAGTTTCACCCCATGACGACGATTATAAACATAACTAGCATATCTGTTTACATTGTATTAGTGGTTTTTATCAATTCAAGCGGAATGCAGCGTCTGTAGCGGATTGCATCTTTCTTCGTTTATTTGTTTGTTTGTTTGTTCGAATTAAATTCGTTTTTAGCAACGTAGATTATGTACGACTCCTTCTTCGCTTACACGCATTGCCTTGATATAGTGCGTGCCTTAGAATGGTGTGGTATAAATACTTCTTTGGAGGAGCATGAATCGTTATTAAGGCTTCGAATCGTTGAGTTATATGTACTGTTGCCGGCTTGCGTTTTATTCGTTGTTACAGACGTTTGTTACCTCTGAAAGTCAACGATGATACACATTGATACAGGATGTATGGAGGGTAACGCCCCAGTTAAATTGATTCTGACACAACCCAATTGAATGATGATCATAGCGTGTGGTATATGTTGATAACGGGCGGAGTACAGGTGATTTATGAACAAAACTATTGATGGATGTGAATACGATGCTGAGCAATAAGCGATACATTTTTATC
>CM067343.1:2392107-2538273 GCA_034190875.2 Urechis unicinctus
AGATGATAGTTCAGTTGTTTGCACGGTTTCCGGGCGAATAACACACCATCAGAGCATTCCGTGCACGGTTTCCGTGCATGCATCGCGAGACTGTGTTGTTGTTGGCCCGGCTTCCGTGCCAATAGCAACTTCCTATAAATTTAGCCATGGGCGATAATACAGTTGACATACTACTGGTTAGAAACCCGACAGAAATTAAGTCTTACACAAAAGAATAACATTTGACATGTAAGTATTTCGGGTCTTAACACATTGAAGATGCTAAATAAATACCTCTTTGGCGGGGATACTCCTTTAAAAGGCATAAGAAGTCCAAACTTGTGTAAAGTGTACGAAACAACACCCTTCGGTTTTCACCGCAGGCGCGAACTGTGAAACCTACCGGTTAGTTTTAAGTTTGCGTTATGATTATATCGAGGCAGGACATTGAGAAGTAACTGATTACATGATGACACAAGTAGTATAAAGATAAATGAATTATTACTGGGCAAAGCACAGTAACATTATGTTTGAAGCTTGGTTCACATTTAAGTGCCTGTATCGTGCCTGTGTCATATTGGTATGGATTTAAAACCATACGAATCGATTACAAAAAATCCACTTGCGATGTTAAACCGTTCAATATAATTGTAATTAGCATATTTTGATGCAAAGAACAACAATGACTACTGGCAGCCCTTTAATTCACTATATTTACATACGCAATGTTTATTATTCTTCCACGGGACGTTTATAAGTTTATTTCCCGAGGTCATATGAAGCATCTGCAATGCCCACTGAGAAACAGTCATTATATTGTACCATCGTTGTCCGTAAAACCCGATCCTACGATTGCTTTATCCGAATGGCTTTACCATTTACATAGTTCAACTATTGGAATATTCTAAGTAACAACCATTTTGTAACGAACAAACATACGTGCCTTATGTGTTTCATCAATTAATGTGGTATTTGTATTTACACTCACGAATTAATTTGCTACAGAATCGTCTGTTAAACAAATGAACAACTGCGAGGTAAAGCAACAAACCTGACCTATGCCAATGTATAGATCAAATTGAAGGCACGCTTTAGAAGAAATGTATATTTTATGGCTGTTTTTGTGATAATATCTCACAATCTCAATGATGATTTCGGTGTTTGGTTGTGTGAAAACCTAATTAGTGGTACTATGTGGCTTAATTCGTGATATTTCGACATCAACCCTTGAAGATTTACATATGGCAATATGAAAGCGTCACAACGGAAATCTCAGCACGCAATTCCCAATCATCGAGAACAGATAAGGTAATTATACTAAGGGGACATTAGATAAATGTCGGCCATACATGTGTAATGTGGTCGATAATATCTTACGGTAGTTCGTATTTATACCCAATTGACCTCTTTCTTGGACCAGCATCTTAGGCCATCAACACCAAGTATCAGTAGGGCGGCTGCTCAAGGAACAGCAACTGCAACTTATGTAAACAACAAGACAGAAGACAATTCGGCGCTGGTTCGTGCCCAAGGGTAGTCGCTATTTAGGGTTTGATTTCTAGATATTCGCAAATTATTGTCATCACAGACTATTCAAACCAAGACCATCTCCCGATAAGTGTTGTTACTTTTTGGACATGATCTGTATATCGAAGCGTTCCATAAGTATGAATGGGAAACCCAATCTTTCTCGCTGTGTCTCGAAGATACGATAAAAACGACCGAGGAGTTAACACATGACCTTAGCTTAATGATAGACGTTAAATTAAGTGATATTGCCGTGTTTAGTTCTGCAATAAATTACACGAGATGCGTGAATGGTGTGCATCATTAAACCTCATAAATACAACTGGATTACACAAAGTGCAGATAAACTTTATAAGCTTGTACGGTATATATCAACTTTAGAAACAATGTTATATTCAATTTTGTTCTCAAATGAGTACAAATACATTTATAAAAAGACAGGTATATAAATTTTACCCTATGACGACGATTGTAAACATAACTAGCATATCGGTTTACATTGTATTAGTGGTTTTGATCAATTCAAGCGAAATGCAGCGTCTGTAGCGGATTGCATCCTTCTTCGTTTGTTTGTTTGTTTGTTTGTTCGAATTAAATTCGTTTGTAGCAACGTAGATTATGTACCACTCCTTCTTCGCTTACACGCATAGCCTTGATATAGTGCGTACCTTAGAATGGTATGGAATAAATACTACTTTGGAGGAGCATGAATCGTTAATAACGCTTCAAATCGTTGAGTTATATGGACTGTGGCCGGCTTGCGTTTTATTCGTTGTTACAGACGTTTGTAACCTATACAAGTCAACGATGACACACACATTGATACAGGATGTATGGAGGGTAATGCCCCAGTTACATTGAATGATAATCATAGCGTGTGGTATAAGTTGATAACGGACGGAGTACAGATGATTGATGAGAACAACTATTTATCGATGTGAATACGATGTTGAGCAATAAGCGATGCATGTTAATCAGGGGCTTTTCGTTTTTCTGATATTCGTTATTAAAGGATAGATGACTGATCGAATCGCTGTGTATATTTCATATCTGCTTATTTATAGAAACACCATTCTGTCTGACTTCTTGATTGCAAACTCCTACTGTAACTGACGAGTCGGGTTATCTCGTGAAAAGCTTGTACTCCGAATTGGATATAAGAGCTCAAATGAGTAATTGCTCTTGTTCAGTCGGTTGTCTTGGCAATGGAAAGTAGCACATCCAAACACAAGTCACGTTTCAATATCAGAACCACATTGCACCACGCATTCAAAGAGCGCAGTAAATTCATGAGCCGATTCCGACTTTGCAATAGGAGTTCCACGAGCGAGAAAATGTTATAGATTTAGAGAGTGAAATCAAATCAAATACATGGACACGATGAATATTGGTGGAGAGAGTGCAATCGAATTAAACACATGGACCTGAACAATACGCGCGCAGAATGCTGCTTACATGGAAAACGTTATATATGAAATCCACTAACAATCATTTATTACAGAGAACAGTGATAACGCCATTTCTTTTGATAATTGACACCATATTTCACCTGTATTCATGAATATTTATCCATCTCTTTTAATATGGATGGCAGCAGCTCACGTCCAGTTGAGACGCAATATCTATATCTGTACGGCGTTGGTTGAGAAGCCTTATTAAGTGACACACAGCTTAATGTTTAGACAAATAGCTCGACCAAATGCTTCAATACTGATCACAGGGCATGGGGGAACAAGGGGATCTGGTGATACGCCACAGCTAGGCGAGCATGGACGATCCATTTACAACCCACGTCGTATTTATGAAGCGTTTTGCAAGCGCACGATGGTAAGTAACGCCAAAACACAGCGTAACGAGTTAGCTATGATATATATAGATATATATATATATATATATATATATATATATATAGAGATATATATATATATATATATATATATATATATATATATATATATATATATATCTATCTATATATATATATATATATGTATATATATATATATATATATATATATATATATATATATATATATCTATATATATCTATATATATATATATCTCTATATATATATATATATATATATATATATATATACGCAAGAATACGTTCTGCTGAATTCGGATGTCTCTTCCATTTGTCGAGTCAATCCAACCATATGTGACAGGCTCTTACTCTCTATTGAATATATTAGCTCAACCGAGTAATTGTTTCTGTTGGGTCTGTTGGCTTGGCAATGGAAAGTAACACATTAAAACACAAGTCGCATTTCAATGTCAGAATCACTTAATTGGCGGATTCCGTCACTGCAATAGGAGTTCTGCGACGTTATAGAAGTGATGAAGAGATTGCATCGAATCAAACACATAGACCCGATAAATATCAAAGTAGGGAGTGCAATCATTCGTGTAAGTAACAAGAACATACGCAGATTTGATTGTTTTCCAATAGATGCTGAATGAAGGCAAGGTAATTCATAAACAAATATTATCAATGAATGTATATTTTCTTCATACCTGGTGGTGGCCTACGAGAATTTGTTTCTCGATGATGTGATTGTAAAAGTCTAGGTAAGAGCTCAATAAATTACACAATCAAAGCATGCCGGATATACAACTGCGTATAGCCCTCTTTGTTGCATGGTGATTGCGTATATTAACGTGCGATCGGGGATAACTCAGTGGATGTGGTATTGTTTATGGCTCGCCGATGCGACATCATTGTGCGATTAACGATTATCACAGCTTTTGATATTCATCTATAAAGGAACATTAAGTGCAGTATCAGTCATAATTTTGTAATATATAGGATGCATGGCATTAAGCTAGGCGTTTAACACATCAAACAGTACTCCCTTTATGAACATCGTAACCGAATAATAGGCGTCTTATTGCCCATATATGGCTGTGGAATTAACATTACGGAAGGCGCCTTTGTCGCTCATGGATTGGATGGTTATTGTGGAAAGCTGTGCAGTAGAACATCTGTGATGGCGGCCATATTGCATCTTCATTCAACTGCAAAGCTGTTAATGAATATATGGCGCGCCATGCGCTTCATAGGTGCCATGTCTTTTGCAACGTAAATTATTGTGTTTAACTCACTTTGCAACAGATGATGAGTGGAAAGACTCTCTTGTCGGCCCGATTGCGTTATAACGCCTCCAGCGCTTGGTCATACTTTTTCGTAATCGCCTGGATGCTTGTGTTGCATGAATGTTGCAATAAACTATCCGAAAAAGCTTCGTGACTTAACACTTTATCTCAGCAAATTGATATCAACGCAAAAAGGGAATTTCTAGCAGACATGCATACATGTTTAACTATAACGATGCCCGACTGCATATTTAGGTCAATGATGCATATCAGCGTTTCCATTACATGTTGCAATGCAATTAACTCGATGATGATAAGCAATGTGGATGTCGTGTGGGAAGCAATATATTATATTAAACGAAACCTTTCCCATTTACGATGTCGATCAATGCATGATGCATGATGCATGATTACTGCTGTCCAACAGATCCTGAGATCAGTCACAATGCCTTTTGCTTCTAAATATTTGTGTTTCATGTTTTGATCATCGTCGTTAGACGTTCGGTTAGATTTCCAATCACTCTGAATATTTATGAGAGCACTGATGAATTGTAATGTTGCAGAGCATAAATCAATCAATTATGCCAAATAACAGCATACCCCTGTCTCGTTAGATGACAACAAAGGGTAAGAATATGTATACTAAAATACATATGTATTTATATGTATATACATATATATATATATATATATATATATATATATATATATATATATATATATATATATATATATATATATATACATATGTATATATGTATGTAAATATATATATACGTATAGATAAACTTATATATATATACATATATATATAAATATTTCAATATATATATATTTATATATGGATTTGTATATATATATATATACATGTATACATATATATATATAAAACTAAAATATATATATATATATATATTGTGTTATATATATATATATATATATAGATGCAAATATATATATATATATATATATATATATGCAAATGTTTATATATCCACAAATATATATATATATATATATATATATATATATATATATATATATATATATAATATATATATATATATATATATATATATATATATATATATATATATATATCTATATATATATATATATATATATATATATATATATATATATATATATATCTATCTATATATATATATATATACCAGATTTGGCAGTTTCGTATGGCGACCGTGTGTCGCACACTGTGTTGACATTTAAAGCAATGAGGTCACTGAGTATACATAAGTCGACTCTTTGAGGCCAATGAACATGTTGATAGTCGTCCCTGGCAGCGCGTCGATTCTTCTCAACACACGATACATTCGACGCATCTTCATGGAAATGGCATTAAAACGCTATTTTCATGACGTTAAAGTAGTCATTGGCAGTCATGTCCATAAGACAGAATCTTTTGACGCACGAATGATAACCATTGCCTCCCAATGTGACGACATCCAGCAGAAATGATAGATATTCGTGTTTGTCCGTGTAAGTGTACAGAAACACCCCCTTGGTAAAATGCTTTAACTATCTGTATGCATCGATTTTGGCCTAAACTTGATATATGTCAGTTTATCTATCGAATAATTACTGCCTAACTGATACGCCAGATTTAGGCAGTATATTCATCGTTGAGAACATTCTATCTTTCTACCACTCACCCCACCATTCTTAGTTGTCATAATTTGACCATCATTGTTTTAATTTTAAAATGTATTTTAAATATCAGATGAATGGATACATCTATAATAAACCGAGAGAGACTGATTTAACCAACGGATTGGCATAAATAAGAATTGTTAAACACAATCTTTTTACATCATTTATTATGCATCAGACAAGAGACTTGTCGGCTAGTTCGTCCTCTTCATCACCATGGCACCAATGTAGTGCATGGCCCGCTGTCTATATAGCGCAAATAGAAAATGAGGCATTAGGCTTACGTCACAAATGGTCTACCTCACGGCTCTCTGCAATAACCATCTAATCCTCTAGCGCCTAAGGCGTCCTTAACAATGTTTATTCAATGGCCATATGTGCGCAATAAGTCACCTATTTCTCGGTTATGCTGCTAATAAAAAGAATCAGGTTCGATGTTTGCTTTGCCCGGGTTAATGTCAAGCATCATACTTATGACACAGTTGGGACTGATTCTGCACTTGATGCTCCGTTATTAATGCATATTACAAGCTGTGATGTTCATCAATCGCACAATTTTGTCACATTGCCGATGCATGAATGATGCAACGGCCCCGTAAAATCTCTCTATTGCTGAGACGTCAGGCGCGCTTTAAAGCTTCCATTATTAATTATTAATTATTCTAACGCACGAGAGAGGTGTATGGTGCAATGCTTTAGTTATCTTAGTAGTATTTGAAAATATTTCCTTTGACCTCAGCGGAGGATTTGATGCGAGTACAACCGTCATTTGGAGTGGGTGAAAGGTTGTAAAGGCTGCCCTTACAAATTACAGTTACATTATAGCATGACGACGACTTCATGCTCGATGCATACGAATCTTATCCGGCTTATGCTGCGCACTGTAAGCATGGTGCAACAAATTGCATTATAAGCCAGCGCTATGACAATATATCGTTAGTGTGCCCTGTTTTCGCGTCCTGGCTTACACGGCAATTATTACAAGCACGACATTTGTAATTTGGTCCAGTACGGTTGCTGTTTATTTCAAAAAAAAGCATTCCATGGTGAACTGTGCGTTGTCTGAGTTTCAACGGATAAACTACTTATTGAGTGGGTATTTCAGCAACGCTATTCAATATTGTCTATAAGCTATAACGGTAGCAGACCTGTTGTAATACATCAATCTAATATATCGACGTACCATTTTATGCGCGTTAGGGAAATGAACTGATCAATAGTCAGATGGCGTTTGTTGCACGCAACTTACACGCGGAACATTGTCTATCCAACAGGCTGAGTAACCGTGACACGACTTATCTTGAATTAATGTTAATGGTAGTGGTAACATTGACTAACCAATAATTGGTCGTAGAGATTTCGATAACGTGCTTGTCTTATTCATATATACAAGCAATAGACAGACTCATTTTATTACTTACTACAACGAGCGTTCATATAGTGATCCAATTACTACTGTGCATTCTCTCCGTGCACAATCTTGGCCATCGTGATAATTTTGATATTAAATTGGCTCAATACACATGTTTTTATAAACTGGAAAAAGGTTGAATTGCTGCTTGCGGTTCCCAGCCAAATTATTGACTAAAACATCATGCGTCGCCCGGTTACAGTAAACTAATTGTGTTACATATGAGTAAAACCCACTTCAGGTCCTGGCTTGGTATATATTTACCCCTTTTATAATATTGGGTGAGTTGATAGAAGTATATTTATTCTGCTAAAGTTGTGCCACAATTTGCATCAATCACACCTGTACCTTGTTCTAATAAACGCAAAGAACGTACCATGTTGTGAGTATCTCTACTGAAGCGATTTTATTATTGCTCTTCTATACAGCAAGAGAAAAGCAGATATAATCAAAATGGCATTACTGTTCTATTCAATCAGAGTTATACAGTAACGGTCTGTGTGTCTAACCATATCCATAGTTATGTAAGGTTTGACGACCCATTCCTTGCAAACCAAGTGTCCGTTAATTAATTGGTCTAAAGCAAGTGCAACATCTATCGGTATTTCGCTTACTATGATTGTTAAGTCCAATAGGGTGTTATTTCTTATTCAAGAAATGTCAGTGAACTTATGATTGCGCCTCACAACAGTTTGCAAATTGAATATGACATTGACGCCTGCGCATGTGTAAGAATCAATGTTTGCTGCATATACATACATACATATATATATATATATATATATATATATATATATATATATATATATATATATATATATATATATATATATATATATATATATATATATATATATATAATATATATATATATATATATATATATATAATCGTTTAGATAAACATCGCCGGTACATTATAAATGTCAGCAACAATCGTCAGAACTATGCCGTCCTATTACCATATGTACGAGTCATAGTGGGATTGCTTCTATTTCACTGCTGATTGATTAAGACATTTATACACTTCAGTGGATGTATACATTATTTGGACCCAAGTGGTTCACATTCAACAGTGATCCAAAATATGTCCCTCGGAGCAGCTGCTTATCTGCAGGTAATGATTTGACCTCATCGGCTGAGCAATATCCCAATATTGCTGCTTGTCATGAAAGGGACATAACGCTATTCCTAAGTGAGGTTCCAGGTGTCACCTGGTTTTTAGGTTAGTGCAACCGAATATGATATTTGAAATTAACACAAACGGTTCCGCAGCAATATCACTATAGCAATCATTCCACGGGATGACAGAGATCTGAAAAATAACTTTGGTTGGTAGGTAGTATGTCGCTAGCTGCTACGTAAACAGTGCGTCATAATTACATAAAAGAGTCATATAGATCCATTTATAAGCATAATACTCCGCAATCGTTGACAAAATATTCAACATCAGCATCTCGCCGGACTTCCTCAGCATCATACCGGTTAATTACCCGTCTCTCGGTCGTTGTCGGATGTATGGATTGATTTAAAATTCTGCATACAGTATGAGTATGGATGAAGGCATTGTTCGTCCGGAGTCAAATAGTCATGCTCAACAGAAGACATCTCCATATAGTTCTAAGCATGCTGTAAATACTCTATATCACGTGCCAATCATGGATTTGTTGGCGTTGTGTGACATGGAAAAATCCTCTTATGAACGCTGGCTTGTTGGTGGCTAAAGATATGGTAAAATGATATCTTGAAGACTTGAAATGGGGCATCATACCAAAAAGACTGGCCAGTTGTTAGAGATGCATACACTGATGATAACCTTGCCTATGGTGGAGGCACTCCTAGAATCATATACCGGTTCACAGGTAGAATAAAGTACCGGTTCACAGGTAAACTAATGTACCGGTACACAGGTAGATTAAAATGCCGGTACACAGGAAGAATAAAATACCGGTACACAGGTAAAATAAAGTACCGGTACACAGGTAGAATAAAGTACCGGTTCACAGGTAGAATAAAGTACCAGTACACAGGTAGAATAACGTTCTGGTACACAGGAAGAATAAGTACCAGTACACGGGTAGAATAAAGAACCGGTGCAAAGGAAGAATATTCTTGGTAGATATCGTTTATTGGACGCACTGGTTTGATGAAGGAGTATGATGCAAAGCAGAAGGACGCAAAAATAAGAAATTATTCGGAGTTATGTGGTTCGTTTATGGAAAATGCACAAAGATCTTAACCGTAGCCGTCACTAGTCTGTTTGACTGCACCATAATTGATATCGTGTTTATCCATCGTAATGGATTTATTCAACTGCATGAACGATTGACGGTTTCTAAACGATTTCTGATACCTTTAGTCTTCATGTATGTTAAATGATTCATCAATCGCATCGACCAACATCCGCAAGATAAGAAAATTGTTTCTTCGACTCGAAGGCGTTAAAGAGCAATGTATAAAGGGATTTGAGCAAGCAACAACACGTTGCAAAGAAAGTTTCCACTTGGGATATTACACAGACAATTGTTATCATTTAATTAAAGTATAGTCATAAACTTAGTAAAGCAGGTTCTAATTATAATTCAAACTCACACGATGCATTTCAATTTGCTGTTTACATTTCACATTGCTAATGCCAATGCTCCCAATTGTATGCAGACACACACACAACTTTGTAATGGTTGATGGGTTGGTTGTTATACATGTCGCAATGATGAGATAATGAATATCAATTCCCCCGAATCCAAGCCTAAAGCTTATATATACTTGAATAATCCTGTGGTTTTCTACACATTTAAATCTGATATTTGCGCAGCATAGACACAATAGACATGCTGCTATTGACAACTTTTCTTATTCTGGCTTTATAAATACTATAACTGTGCGCTTAGCACATTTTATACAGTTAATACACAAAACCATGTTTTTCGCTAAATACAGATCAGAGAAGATATCAACGATTTGAAATGCGCTTATTATATGCAGTTGTTCATGTCGAATCATGTATGGTGCTATCTCATTGCAAATGCAGGTTCGTGTCTTCTGGCTCAGCAAATGATGTTCCCAACGTCCTGTCATACGTCTCGTGATAATTGTTGCCATGGAGCATTGATGTTGCCTCCGAGTTTTTGGTAAACATCATTGCGTGGCAATGTATTTGTCATTATGGCGCCGTCTTTGGTAACCATGGTGATCTATCAGTCGGATAAGCCTCTATCCGAACAGATTGAAATCAAAGCGAAAACAAAACGTTTTTGATGAAACGATGAATGCAACAATAAAGAAAAATAAAGGCAATACGACAATAAGGCATCTAATATCCATTCAAGTGAAGAACATGGATGCATATAAAATGAGAACGAGAACACGTTGCGTTTTTCCAGTGTTGGTCGCTGTGTTGTGTTTTGTTCACATGTGCTGCTAATAATGGGCAATTATGTACATGTTGTAACGATACGTTTGCCAAAAATCTACTCTCTAGACTATGGTACGATTCGTACATTCCTTGTTGCGTAAGCAGAAATTGCCAGAGCTGTGGTGGTGAAGCTGCCAGTTGTGTAGCTCAAGAGATGCTAACAGGACGATCGCTATCGTTTGCATTGGTACAATCGACACTGGTTCTGCGTGCAAAGAGAACTTTATTCGCAACATCCACTTTAATGTCTGCCTGTACAATAATCTAATGCAGAGAACTTTGATAATGTCATTTTGTTGAGAGTTTTTCACCATATTTCACCTGTATCTATGAAATTTCATCAATCGACTTCTAATCGACTGGTAAGATCAAGTACCGGTTCACAGGTCAAATAAAGTACTGAGACAGGGGTAGAATAAGAAAGTACCGGTACACAGGTAAAATATTGTTGGTGGAAATCGCTTTTTGGAATCATCTGTAACATACACGAGAATGTTGACTGCAACAAATCTGATATTGTGTTTATCCAACTTAATGGATTCATTCAATTGCACGAGCGATTGGTGTTGTGGGTTTTTTTTGCACGATTTCTGGTACCTTTTACCTTCAAGTTTTTTTTGCTTAATTCATCAATATCCTCGACCAACAATCACAAGGTAAAATAATTTTAGTCATGCTCGCTATTATTTCTCCGACTTGAGGGCTACAAAGAGCTTTTTGGGTGGCTCTTTTTAAAAGACCAAAATAGTGTTTTTATGCAATATCTGTTGGCAACAAAGATCATGGGATCCAATTTGTTAGTCAATGTTTTATGAACGTCTTAGACCTCACGAGTGATGGAGCACACCAAATAGTCAAAACTTCCTCTGAATGTAGAGGAAAAATTGAAGCACTGTCGACTGTAGTTTTTTCCCAATTTTGCCCTAGACTTGTAACTAAACATATTTACCCGAGGATTGTATTTTGCCCAAAAGCCCCACCTCCGAATTTTTTTTTTTATTATTTTAAACACCGGGCAATTCCAGTCAACCAGGCTTAATATCAAACAAAACGTTTTATGAATTTAAGGACAGACCCCTCAAACACTCCACGCATGGACGAATCGTATTAATTTACAGCTATATTTGACATGTTGATTAAGACACCCAATCTTTCTCGCTGCGTCTCGATGAATATCACTGAATATCGATAAGATACGATAAAAACGACCGAGAAGTAAACGCACGATATCAGCTTAATGATACACGTTAAATTAAGTGATATTGCCATGTATAGTTCTGCAATAAATTACACGAGATGCGTGAATGGTGTGCATCATTAAACCTCATAAATATAACTGGATTACACAAAGTGCAGATAAGCTTTATAAACTTGTACAGTACATATCAACTTTAGAAACAATGTTATATTCAATTGTGTTCTTAAATGAGTACAAATACATTTATAAAAACACAGGTATATAAGTTTCACCCCATGACGACGATTATAAACATAACTAGCATATCTGTTTACATTGTATTAGTGGTTTTTATCAATTCAAGCGAAATGCAGCGTCTGTAGCGGATTGCATCCTTCTTCGTTTGTTTGTTTGTTTGTTTGTTCGAATTAAATTCGTTTTTAGCAACGTAGATTATGTGCGACTCCTTCTTCGCTTACACGCATTGCCTTGATATAGTGCGTACCTTAGTATGGTATGGTATAAATACTTCTTTGGAGGAGCATGAATCGTTATTAACGCTTCGAATCGTTGAGTTATATGGACTGTGGCTGGTTGCGTTTTATGCGTTGTTACAGACATTTGTAACCTATAAAAGTCAACGATGATACACATTGATACAGGATGTATGGAGGGTAAAACCCCAGTTAAATTGATTCTGACACAACCCAATTGAATGATGATCATAGCGTGTGGTATATGTTGATAACGGGCAGAGTACAGGTGATTTATGAACAAAACTAATGATGGATGTGAATACGATGCTGAGCAATAAGCGATGCATGTTAATCAGGGGTATATCGTCTTATTGATCTTCGTTATCAAACATGATCGAATCGCTGTGTATATATTTCATATCTGCTTATTTATAGATTGACCCTTCTGCCTGAAGTTTGATTGCCATATCCTACTGTAACTGACGAGTCGGGTTATCTCGTGACAAGCTCCTACTCCGAATTGGATATAAGAGCTCTAATGAATAATTGCTGTTGTTCGGTCGGTTGCCTTGGCAATGGAAAGTAGCACATTCAAACACAAGTCACGTTTCAATATCAGAACCACATTGCACCACGCATTCAAAGAGCGCAGTAAATTCATGAGCCGATTCCGACTTTGCAATAGGAGTTCCACGAGCGAGAAAATATTATAGATTTAGAGAGTGAAATCAAATCAAATACATGGACACGATGAATATTGGTGGAGAGAGTGCAATCGAATTAAACACATGGACCTGAACAATACGCGCGCAGAATACTGCTTACATGGAAAACGTTATATATGAAATCCACTAACAATCATTTATTACAGGGAACAGTGATAACGCCATTTCTTTTGATAATTGACACCATATTTCACCTGTATTCATGAATATTTATCCATCTCATTTAATATGGATGGCAGCAGCTCACGTCCAGTTGAGACGCAATATCTATATCTGTACGGCGTTGGTTGAGAAGCCTTATCAAGTGACACACAGCTTAATGTTTAGACAAATAGCTCGACCAAATGCTTCAGTACTGATCACAGGGCATGGGGGAACAAGGGGGTCTGGTGATACGCCACAGCAAGGCGAGCATGGACGATCCATTTACCAACCACGTCGTATTTATGAAGCGTTTGGCAAGCGCACGATGGTAAGTAACGCTACAACACAGCGTAACGAGTTAGCTATGATATAAATATATATATACGCAAGAATACGTTCTGCTGAATTCGGATGTCTCTTCCATTTGTCGAGTCAATCCAACCATATGTGACAGGCTCTTACTCTCTATTGAATATATTAGCTCAACCGAGTAATTGCTTCTGTTTTGTCGGTTGGCTTTGCAATGGAAAATAGCACATTAAAACACAAGTCCCATTTCAATATCAGAATCAATTAATGGGCGGATTCCGACACTGCAATAGGAGTTCTGCGACGTAATTGAAGTGATGTAGAGAGTGCATCGAATCAAACACATAGACCCGATGAATATCAAAGTAGGGAGTGCAATCATTCGTGTACGTAACAAGAACATACGCAGATTTGGTTGTTTTCCAATAGATTCTGAATGAAGGCAAGGTAATTCACAAACAAATATTATCAATGAATGTATATTTTCTTCATACCTGGTGACTTATTATCATTTATTTGGCCTACGAGAATTTGTTTCTCGATGATGTGATTGTAAAAAGTCTAGGTAAGAGCTCAATAAATTACACAATCAAAGCATGCCGGATATACAACTGCGTATAGCCCTCTTTGTTGCATGGTGATTGCGTACATTAACGTGCGATCGGGGATAACTCAGAGGATGTGGTATCGTTTATGGCTCGTCGATGCGACATCATTGTGCGATTAACGATTATCACAGCTTTTGATATTCATCTATAACGGAACATAAAGTGCAGTATCAGTCATAATTTTGTAATATGTAGGATGCATGGCATTAAGCTTGGCATTTAACACATCAAACAGTACTCCCTTTATGAACATCGTAACCGAATAATAGGCGTCTTATTGCCCATATATGGCTGAGGAATAAACATTGCGGAAGGCGCCTTTGTCGCTCAGGGATTGGATGGTTATTGTGGAAAGTTGTGAAGTAGAACATCTGTGATGGCGGTCACATTGCCTCTTCATTCCAGCTACAAAGCTGCAAATGAATATTTGGCGCGCCATGCGCTTCATAGGTGTCATGTCTTTTGCAATGTAAATTATTGTGTTTAACTCACTTTGCAACAGATGATGAGTGGAAAGACTCTTTTTTCGATCCGATTGCGTTATAACGTCTCCAGCGCTTGGTCATACTTTTTCGCAATCGCCTGGATGCTTGTGTTGCATGAATGTTGCAATAAACTATCCGAAAAAGCTTCGTGACTCAGCAAATTGATATCAACGCAAAAAGGGAATTTCTACCAGACATGCATACATGTTTAACTATAACAATGCCCGACTGCATATTTAGGTCAATGATGCATATCAGCGTTTCCATTACATGTTGCAATACAATTAACTCGATGATGATAAGCAATGTGGATGTCGTGTGGGAAGCAATATATTATATTAAACGAAACCTTTCCCATTTACGATGTCGATCAATGCATGATGCATGATGCATGATTACTGCTGTCCAACAGATACTGAGATCAGTCACAATGCCTTTGCTTCTAAATATTTGTGTTTCATGTTTTGATCATCGTCGTTAGACGTTCGGTTAGATTTCCAATCACTCTGAATATTTATGAGAGCACTGATGAATTGTAACGTTGCAGAGCATAAATCAATCAATTATGCCAAATAACAGCATACCCCTGTCTCGTTAGATGACAAGAAAAGGGTAAGAATATGTATACTAAAATACATATGTATTTATATGTATATACATATATATATATATATATATATATATATATATATATATATATATATATATATATATATATATATATATATATATATATATATATATATATATATATATATATATATATATATATATATATATATATATATATATATATATGTACATATATATATAGATATACTTATATATATTCCATATATATATAAATATTTTTATATATATTGAATGTGAATGTATATATATGTATCCATATATATATATATATAAATGAAATATATATATTGTATATATATATATATATATATATATTGTAACTGTTTATCTATATATAGATCCAAATATATATATATATATGTAAATGTTATATATCCACAAATATATATATATATGTATATATATATATATATATATATATATATATATATATATATATATATATATATATATATATATATATATATATATATATATATATATATATATATATATACCAGATTTGGCAGTTTCGTATGATTTGGCGTTTTCGTATGGCGACCGTGTGTCGCACACTGCGTTGACATTTAAAGCAATGAGGTCACTGAGTATACATAAGTCGACTCTTTGAGGCCAATGAACACGTTGATAGTCGTCCCTGGCAGCGCGTCGATTCTTCTCAACACACGATACATTCGACGCATCTTCATGGAAATGGCATTAAAACTCTATTTGCATGACGTTGAAGTGGTCATTGGCAGTCATGTCCATAAGACAGAATCTTTTGACGCACGAATGATAACCATTGCCTCCCAATGTGACGACATCCAGCAGAAATGATAGATATTCGTGTTTGTCCGTGTAAGTGTACAGAAACACCCCCTTGGTAAAATGCTTTAACATATCTGTATGCATCGATTTTGGCCTAAACTTGATATGTGTCAGTTTATCTATCGAATAATTACTGCCTAACTGATACGCCAGATTTAAGCAGTATATTCATCGTTGAGAACATTCTATCTTTCTACCACTCACCCCACCATTCTTAGTTGTCATAATTTGACCATCATTGTTTTAATTTTAAAATGTATTTTTTAAATATCAGATGAATGGATACATCTATCTATAATAAACCGAGAGAGAGAGACTGATTTAACCAACGGATTGGCATAAATAAGAATTGTTAAACACAATCTTTTTACATCATTTATTATGCATCAGACAAGAGACTTGTCGGCTAGTTCGTCCTCTTCATCACCATGGCACCAATGTAGTGCATGGCCCGCTGTCTATATAGCGCAAATAGAATAATGAGGCATTAGGCTTACGTCACAAATGGTCTACCTCACGGCTCTCTGCAATAACCATCTAATCCTCTAGCGCCTAAGGCGTCCTCAACAATGTTTATTCAATGGCCATATGTGCGCAATAAGTCACCTATTTCTCGGTTATGCTGCTAATAAAAAGAATCAGGTTCGATGTTTGCTTTGCCCGGGTTAATGTCAAGCATCATACTTATGACACAGTTGGGACTGATTCTGCACTTGATGCTCCGTTATTAATGCATATTACAAGCTGTGATGTTCATCAATCGCACAATTTTGTCACATTGCCGATGCATGAATGATGCAACGGCCCCGTACAATCTCTCTATTGCTGAGACGTCAGGCGCGCTTTAAAGCTTCCATTATTAATTATTCTAACGCACGAGAGAGGTGTATGGTGCAATGCGTTAGTTATCTTAGTAGTATTTGAAAATATTTCCTTTGACCTCAGCGGAGGATTTGATGCGAGTACAACCGGCATTTGGAGTGGGTGAAAGGTTGTAAAGGCTGCCCTTACAAATTACAGTTACATTATAGTATGACGACGACTTCATGCTCGATGCATACGAATCTTATCCGGCTTATGCTGCGCACTGTAAGCATGGTGCAACAAATTGCATTATAAGCCAGCGCTATGACAATATATCGTTAGTGTGCCCTGTTTTCGCGTCCTGGCTTACACGGCAATTATTACAAGCACAACATTTGTAATTTGGTCCAGTACGGTGGCTGTTTATTTAAAAAAAAGCATTCCATGGTGAAATGTGCGTTGTCTGAGTTTCAACGGATAAACTACTTATTGAGTGGGTATTTCAGCAACGCTATTCAATATTGTCTATAAGCTATAACGGTAGCAGACCCGTTGTAATACATCAATCTAATATATCGACGTACCATTTTATGCGCGTTAGGGAAATGAACTGATCAATAGTCAGATGGCGTTTGTTGCACGCAACTTACACGCGGAACATTGTCTATCCAACAGGCTGAGTAACCGTGACACGACTTATCTTGAATTAATGTTAATGGTAGTGGTAAAATTGACTAACCAATAATTGGTCGTAGAGATTTCGATAACGTGCTTGTCTTATTCATATATACAAGCAATAGACAGACTCATGTTGTTACTTACTACAACGAGCGTTCATATAGTGATCCAATTACTACTGTGCATTCTCTCCGTGCACAATCTTGGCCATCGTGATAATTTTGATATTAAATTGGCTCAATACACATGTTTTTATAAACTGGAAAAAGGTTGAATTGCTGCTTGCGGTTCCCAGCCAAATTATTGACTAAAACATCATGCGTCGCCCGGTTACAGTAGACTGATTGTGTTACATATGAGTAAAACCCACTTCAGGTCCTGGCTTGGTATATATTTACCCCTTTTATAATATTGGGTGCGTTGATAGAAGTATATTTATTCTGCTAAAGTTGTGCCACAATTTGCATCAATCACACCTGTACCTTGTTCTAATAAACGCAAGGAACGTACCATGTTGTGAGTATCTCTACTGAAGCGATTTTATTATTGCTCTTCTATACAGCAAGAGAAAAGCAGATATAATCAAAATGGCATTACTGTTCTATTCAATCAGAGTTATACAGTAACGGTCTGTGTGTCTAACCATATCCATAGTTATGTAAGGTTTGACGACCCATTCCTTGCAAACCAAGTGTCCGTTAATTAATTGGTCTAAAGCAAGTGCAACATCTATCGGTATTTCGCTTACTATGATTGTTAAGTCCAATAGGGTGTTATTTCTTATTCAAGAAATGTCAGTGAACTTATGATTGCGCATCACAACAGTTTGCAAATTGAATATGACATTGACGCCTGAGCATGTGTAAGAATCAATGTTTGCTGCATATACATATATACATATATATATATATATATATATATATATATATATATATATATATATATATATATATATATATATATATATATATATATATATATATATATATATATATATATATATATATATATATATATATATATATAATCGTTTAGATAAACATCGCCGGTACATTATAAATGTCAGCAACAATCGTCAGAACTATGCCGTCCTATTACCATATGTACGAGTCATCGTGGGATTGCTTCTATTTCACTGCTGATTGATTAAGACATTTATACACTTCAGTGGATGTATACATTATTTGGACCCAAGTGGTTCACATTCAACAGTGATCCAAAATATGTCCCTCGGAGCAGCTGCTTATCTGCAGGTAATGATTTGACCTCATCGGCTGAGCAATATCCCAATATTGCTGCTTGTCACGAAAGGGACATAACGCTATTCCTAAGTGAGGTTCCAGGTGTCACCTGGTTTTTAGGTTAGTGCAACCGAATATGATATTTGAAATTAACACAAACGGTTCCGCAGCAATATCACTATAGCAATCATTCCACGGGATGACAGAGATCTGAAAAATAACTTTGGTTGGTAGGTAGTATGTCGCTAGCTGCTAAGTAAACAGTGCGTCATAATTACATAAAAGAGTCATATAGATCCATTTATGAGCATAATACTCCGCAATCGTTGACAAAATATTCAACATCAGCATCTCGCCGGACTTCCTCAGCATCATACTGGTTAATTACCCGTCTCTCGGTCGTTGTCGGATGTATGGATTGATTTAAAATTCTGCATACAGTATGAGTATGGATGAAGGCATCGTTCGTCCGGAGTCAAATAGTCATGCTCAACAGAAGACATCTCCATATAGTTCTAAGCATGCTGTAAATACTCTATATCACGTGCCAATCATGGATTTGTTGGCGTTGCGTGACATGGAAAAATCCTCTTATGAACGCTGGCTTGTTGGTGGCTAAAGATATGGTAAAATGATATCTTGAGGACTTGAAATGGGGCATCATACCAAAAAAACTGGCCAGTTGTTAGAGATGCATACACTGATGATAACCTTGCCTATGGTGGAGGCACTCCTAGAATCATATACCGGTTCACAGATAGAATAAAGTACCGGTTCACAGGTAAACTAAAGTACCGGTACACAGGTAGATTAAAATGCCGGTACACAGGAAGAATAAAATACCGGTACACAGGTAAAATAAAGTACCGGTACACAGGTAGAATAAAGTACCGGTTCACAGGTAGAATAAAGTACAAGTACACAGGTAGAATAAAATTGTTTCTTCGACTCGAGGGCGTTAAAGAGCAATGTATAAAGGGATTTTAGCAAGCAACAACACGTTGCAAAGAAAGTTTCCACTTGGGATATTACACAGACAATTGTTATCCTTTAATCAAAGTATAGTCATAAACTTAGTAAAGCAGGTTCTAATTATAATTCAAACTCACACGATGCATTTCAAGTTGCAGTTTACATTTCACATTGCTAATGCCAATGCTCCCAATTGTATGCAGACACACACACAACTTTGTAATGGTTGATGGGTTGGTTGTTATACCTGTCGCAATGATGAGATAATGAATATCAATTCCCCCGAATCCAAGCCTAAAGCTTATATATACTTGAATAATCCTGTGGTTTTCTACACATTTAAATCTGATATTTGCGCAGCATAGACACAATAGATATGCTGCTATTGACAACTTTTCTTATTCTGGCTTTATAAATACTATAACTGTGCGCTTAGCAGATCAGAGAAGAAATCAACGATTTGAAATGCGCTTATTATATGTAGTTGTTCATATCGAATCATGTATGGTGCTATCTCATTGCAAATGCAGGTTCGTGTCTTCTGGCTCAGCAAACGATGTTCCCAACGTACTATCATACGTCTCGTGATAATTGTTGCCATGGATCATTGATGATGCCTCCGAGTTTTTGGTAAACATCATTGCGTGGCAATGTATTTGTCATTATGGCGCCGTCTTTGGTAACCATGGTGATCTATCAGTCGGATAAGCCTCTATCCGAACAGATTAAAATCAAAGCGAAAACAAAACGCTTTTGATGAAACGATGAATGCAACAATAAAGAAAAATAAAGGCAATACGACAATAAGGCATCTAATATCCATTCAAGTGAAGAACATGGATGGATATAAAATGAAAACGAGAACACGTTGCGTTTTTCCAGTGTTGGTCGCTGTGTTGTGTTTTGTTCACATGTGCTGCTAATAATGGGCAATTATGTACATGTTGTAACGATACGTTTGCCAAAAATCTACTCTCTAAACTATGGTACGATTCGTACATTCCTTGTTGCGTAAGCAGAAATTGCCAGAGCTGTGGTGGTGAAGCTGCCAGTTGTGTAGCTCAAGAGATGCTAACAGGACGATCGTTTGCATTGGTACAATCGACACTGGTTCTGCGTGCAAAGGGAACTTTATTCGCAACATCCACTTTAATGTCTGCCTGTACAATAATCTAATGCAGAGAACTTTGATAACGCCATTTTGTTGAGAGTTTTTCACCATATTTCACCTGTATCTATGAAATTTCATCAATCGACTTAACTGCTGATGGCAGCAGTTCGTGATCAGCTGAGACGCAATATATATGTTTGGTTTATTAGATGACTTATAAGGCTGCTTAATGGTTAAACAAATTGATGGACCGATTGCTGGAGCACTGATTAAAGGGCATGGTGGATCCATTTGCACACGATGTTGTGTTTATGATGGGTCATTTATCAACTGAAGCGCAGCGCTTTGCAAGTGCACGATGGTAAGTTAACGCCAAATAAACGTCATTTGTTAGCTGCGATATATTCTGATGCCTTTGCCTTAGTCAAGTCATTCCAATCATATATGACAAGCTCCTACACGCTATTGGATATAAGAGCTCAACTGAGTAACTCTTTTTGTTCGATCAGTTAGCTTGGCAATTGGAAGTAGCACATTAAACCACAAGTCACATTTCAATATCAGATTCCCATTACATCATCTATTCAAAGAGCGCAGTAAATTAATGGGCGAATTCCGACGCTGTAATAGGAGTTCCGCGAGATAATGGTATTGATGTAGAGAGTGCAATCGAATCAAACACATGGCCCTGTTGAATACGTGCGCGGACTGTTGCTCACATAGAAAACCGATTATAAAAGACTCAGCCAATCGGTTATTCTGGAAAACGGATAATTTGCCATACATACTCAATTATCATTAAGCTTATATATTATATGTTTCATGCACAAAATTATTAATGGTGTTAGATTGAATCCGTCTTGCTTTTCATTCTGATTAACCCCGTTCACTATGCGATCAAATAATTGATGCTCTACTTCACATAGAACCAATGTCCACAAAACAAAATATGTGGGGAAGCCAAGCATTTGATATTACTGTTAATATGTCTAAGTGTATAAGGGACATCAATATTTGTTACTAGCATCGATGTCATGATGTCAATCATTGTGCGTGTATTTCGTTGTTTGATTTAATGGTTTTGGACACGAGTGTATATGCATTATGCATTTGAGTTGAATTTACGCTAACCTGAAAGTGCAACAAAGACTGATTTGAGACGAGTGTATGGGTATTAAAAGCCGCTGGATAATAATGCGGGAGCGTTGTTTGTAAATGGAACACTATGGCGGAATATTGTGGGTTTTTTAAGCAAACAATCTTCCAACGCAACAAGAGCTATTTTGGAACGATTATTTTTCATCAGTGACATTGCCTCCAAATGACTGGATATCAAGATTTTCTTTATGAAAAAAAAAATATAAAACTAAATGTTATCCTCAATGAATAATTACAACACATACCGGACAATCACGAAATATGTATTTATCTGTTGTGTATGTTGTCTGCAGTCAAGACCTAACCACTTGAAGAGATCATCGCCGGCTCTTAAAACTTCGGAATAAGCTGACCTCGTCATATCTAATGGTGTTTCTGAGTGACAACCGTCGTGCGTTGTATATTGAGTAACGTTTTTAAAGGGATAGGCACGGTAAAACAATATGGATATTGATGAGAGGTAATACTAGTCAGTTTACATTTCAGTTCCACGTAATTTGATGAATAGCCGCTTATTGACCAACAGTGCAATTTATTCCCCAAATTCTGTTCTCCAATTTTTACCCAAGTGGCATTAACTTTTTGAGTATATTCTGCTACAATGTATAAGTGTGTGGGGACTGCATATTAAGCGGTTTATCACCGATAGAAAGTGACGGATCAGTGATTTCGTTGAACCTGTTGGCGTTGGCTAAATGACCAAATGTGTTGTAATGACCGCATGCTGCACTAAGTATTAAACTCTGTAGATGCACGTAGCTTGGAGGCTTTGCATCCTTTGCAAATGGCACTCTGTAGCACCTATAACACCCCTACTCGTCATTTAACGTGTTCCAGCACTACACCAACCGCAATGACCCAATTTGTCACTGTACAGTTTGTTAATCACTTCTCCTATTACGGACGAGGCACCTGATACATAATTCGGAAGGTGTTAGAACATTGCATCGAGGTTGTATTATGATGTGCCCCCAGTTAGTGGTACTAAGTGTCATTTTGGCCAATAGGTCATAATTAAATATTGCTGAATTTAATGTCAATCCATAAATGCGGGGAAGCTACATACTAAACTGCCTTTGTCCTATTTTAAATCTTGCGGTATGAGTGAGCATTGTGCCGTCATTTAAAGAAATGCCGAAGAAAAATCATCATCAATCCTGGATATCTTTCATTTGTGTAGGTAATACGAATGGTATGGCTGCTTACGACAAATTATTCAAGGCAATACGCAGATTTGGTGGCTGACGACAACTTTTTCACGTGAACACGTTTATCCACAAAATATTATTATCTTAGATCTGCATTAAAAATTAACGAATGCGAATTTGTCTTTATACTTGCCGACTTTGAAGCAGTTTTACGGTCGACAAGAATTTGCTTCGCAATGTGTCAGGGAGAGGACCCGATAAATTACCAATTCAAAGCATGCCGGATTTTCCTTGAAAACCTGCTTTCGACCCGTTTTATATTTTGCAATGTGAGCGAGCATAATGGTTTCATTAAGAGAGGTGAAGAAGGCAAATCGGTAGAAATCCGGCATATTTTAATAGGAATTATGATGGTTGATAACAAATTCTATGTCCATTCAAAATGACACTTTATATCTCAAGATTTTCTATTCTCGTAAGTAACAAAGACATACGCAGATTTGGTGCTTTACAAAAAAATTTGATTGAGTCCAAGGTAATCCATAAAACATTTATTATAAATAAATGCATATAAGTCGCATACGCAAAAAGGCAGGGTAAGTGCTCAATGAATAACAAAATCAAAGCATGTCCGATATACAGCTGCGTATAACCCTCTCCGCAGCCAGGTGATTGAGCAGGGGATAGTACTGAGGCTTCTGTGTCGTTAATGGCTCGCCGATGAGATATCATTGCCCGATTTACGACTGTCACAGCTGTTAATATGTATTTATGACGGATCATCAAACGCAGTATCAGTCATAACTGTGCAATATTTAGGATGCTTGGCAGTAAGCAGGGCATATAAAACATTGAACATTTCTCACATTATGAAGACCATAACCGAGTTGTAGGTGTCTTACTGCCCACATATAGCTATTGAATAAATACTATTGAAGACGCCTTTGCCGCTCAGAGATTAGATGGTTATTGCGGAATGCTGTGAAGTAGAACATCAGTGATGGCGGCAATATTGCCTCTTTATTTATTTGGAAGGCGTAAAATGTATATACAGGTGCCGACTAAGTCTCATGTCTTATGCAATGTAAATGATTGTGTTTAACTCACGTTTGTCTGGCAAAGCAACAGATGATGAGTAGGAAGACTGGTAGGGTAACTATTGTGACAGGTTGTTACGAATGAAAAGTAGCATGGCTGCATCAGCGAGATATATATTGTCATGAATATCATACAGGGTGGCATACATCTAAATACATATATGTTTTACTTCACTTAAATGGGCAAAACGGCGTTAATACCTTGCACACACTTACGGATATAGTGAGACGTTCACCTTTTTTCCCTGCTATAGCCAACATATGTGGCACTCTGTCCATAGCTGTGTTTAGCTATCCATTTATAAATACGTACCAATGATCCATACCAACACAGTGGACCATGAAACGGTATAAGCTATTCCTTACTTGTGGCCCTTTGACACAGCTCTTATATAGATATATTGTTTTTAAAAAGGGTTAGCGAGAACTCATTCTAGTTATAAATCCTCTCTGACGTTTTGTACAGATTGTGTGTCGAAAAACGGTGCTCCAGCTATGTGAACTGCATAATTCATTCATTGCGGAAATAACTCTTTGAAATTTAGAAAGATAAGAGTAAAATGTACGTGTTCAGCGCCGGGTTACCCTGAACAACACCTTTAACGTGAAAAAAATGATGACCCACTTGTAGCAACTAAGAATGCAGGGGTAAGTGGTACAAGGTACAAAACGCATGAATAACGTATGGATATAACAGCTATGGCAAGTAAGATATGCGAATGACCAGGACAAAAGTTTAACCATTTATTTAAAGAGAAACAAATCATACCCGCCGAATATCTTACAACGAAGCAACATGAATGCAGAGTTGGATATGTAACGCATATATTGTGAACTATATTCTGGGAATGATCTACGATTTGAGCAAAGAAAATAAGTTAGAAAATCTCGCGATATTTATCGTTGGACCCACCAACTATGATCGAACCATGACTCAGTTAGGTGAATCAAGTGTAAACTGTGTAGTTGTTTTCGCTACAAGTGACGTTGATTAAGAAGTAGTAACCCATCACATGACACCATTAGGAAACATTGATCACCATTTGTGTGTTAAACGATGCGCTCTTGTAGATGCTACTGCCAATGACATCTATCTGCATCCTGCCTCTGTGACTGCGACAAACATTCCTCTTCATTTTCTATGCGAAGAACTCCGCTTACATTTTTGTAATTTTGTAAATGATAGTGAGTTAAGTCACACAGAACTTAAGGTCAGCTTAGTGCAACAATCATGCTTAACATGCAACTTAATTGTGTTAGGCCTGTCATGAACTCTATGATCCCTGCCATTCCCTTAATATTTATTTACTCCAGATAAATGCTCCCTGCAAAGTACAGTATCATGAACAAACAAAATTCCAACATAACATTTGCACTGAGAACAAACTCATTTCATGTTTTAAGTACATATAGATGGTGCTGTTAATAGGATAGCAAGCATATAATTTGAGAAATAGTTTAAAACATCATTAGCTCAGTTACTGCTCCAGCAACTGCAGCGTATGGGCCATCGTTCAATATGATGAGGATTGGATTGCAGAGTTCGTTATTGCCATGGCAAGGCTCTGTTGACGTTGTCAGCTGACCGTAGATATTGCAGCATTGCTCAGTGTTATCAGCAGAACCAAGTTGAATTATAAAACTAAGAGACTTAACAATGTATTTGAAAGGTTTGTTGGATGACGTGGGGTCGATTTGCACGGCGAATCATTGATTGTCATGATAATGTATTCATCATTTATCCATGCTCATAAAGGTGTCCAGACTATTCCCAGATTCGCAGGGACGACTGTCGAACCAGCCGATTATATAAGAAATGATTATGTTAGTGGACTTCTTTGGGGACCGAAACTGTCGCACGTAGCTAGGATAATAATTTAAAACAGGGGACAGCGGCAATGCATTTCAGTATGAGATTCGCATTGAGTTATCAATGTCATCTGTTCAACAGATCGACAATGCCGGACAAGCGCAAGAAATGACAATGACGGACGTGATTTGTTAGAATGTACAATGTAATGCAATTGGCTTATGTCCCTTTGCAACAACTATGGCATTTCGTATATTGTCCTAGATGACATCTCCGCCCGCGGAAAATATGAACAAAGTGCATCACACGTATAATAGCGTCATGTTCTTTGTAAACGTTTGGAAGTAAGCATCCATTTGTGTTGCTTCCATCTCTATGGAAGGACACATTGCAACGATGCGTATCTCATGGATCTGAGATAACTGAGAGATGAACCTTACTGTTGCTTATATTTTTGTGCCTTTACTTGGGTCAACAGAACACATTGATGCTAAATGACGGCTAATTGCCCAGTTGTAATTAGCATTTTAGATGCTTTGTGTGCTGAATTGTTCCCGTCATGTTGACACCTTTAGAGGCCAAATTTCCATAGATCCCATGGGTTAACAAGTAACTACCGCGGTGTTTATCTGTGAGTACGGGCGTGGGTCTTGATTTGTCATTCAGATGTCTCATTCGAAAACGCAACTTACTCAATTCTAGCGTATAAGTACATGCAAATAACATTTGCAAACTGGATTTTCCGATTGAATGGATACTTTAAGAGGGAACACCACATGAGATTGGACAGATTGCCTTCAAATTGGCGGCCAAAGTACATTGTCCTGGATTTACATATCCGAAATATATAACATGCATTCATAAGCATTAGCTGCTCGGCTGTCCTTGCATCCTCTCAGGACACACATATTGTATGTTTCTCATTTGACTTTACTTAAGCTTAACTCCATTAAAGAAATAGCCCTTTAGACTTTGTTTTGTTATCCATAGCGGAGTGTTTGTTGCCGAGATTCAACTCTATTCAAGTAAGCAAAGCACAAATTGTTCTTAAGAGCACATGTATGCTAATGGCAGAAATATGCGCACCCGATTGGTCCATTGGTCCATTCTGTTTATTGTGCGAGCCATTTGACACGAGAAATGTTCTGCACAGTCGATGTAACTGCAGTCAATGGTATCAAACACCACACGCATCCAACAACCCAAACCATATCCCAATAATGGACAAGTACAAATACATTCCGGCTCTCTGGAAGTGAACAAAGCATGACAACCAATGACGGCGAGCACACAATCCTTATCCCGAGATTAAGGCTAACATATATCTCCGTGACTGTAACATTAATTCCCCACATGCCTTCCAAGGCACGGCTGGTTTCTTGATGAACCTCTGCCAGTGGTTATCTTATTGTAGCAGTCATTTGTACTTATTGCGCAAACATAACATATTGTAGCTCACGTGAACAATGTGCAGTATCGTGTTAGATTATGACTTTATTGTTTTAGCGAATTAGCAAAATGCAGAACGCTTGGCTGGAAGAGCAAGCGAATTTAAAAAGGAAAAGTAATATGAACCGCAAAGCAAGTTTGCAGAGATATTCTATTTTTACTTCGCCGTCGGCCAACACGAAATACTTTTTATATTCCCATAATAACATTGATGACGACAACAGCATTAATTCACTTCAGTTATGACACTGATCAGGCTCTGATGATTCGGCCCGTTATCATTGCACCCTGCACTTGGCGAACCCTGAGCGCTTCGCCAACTGCACAGGTGGCCATTAAGAAATAGCAAGTTACGAGCGCTTTATTCACCAACATACAATCACGTTGTTGCTTTCGGATTTAATGATTCAACCCACTGCTTTAATAACAGATTTAGACTGATCTCTCCATGCTAATCTGGTTAATTTTCCGCGACGTCAGGCGCCACAATTCGGGTCATTTATTTACACAGAGTTTCATATCGCGACCCATCACGAGAGACACAATTATCAATAATACCGAGTTGACCTTGTTTATACATAGAGGTGAATGACAGGCGATTCAAATCTTTGATTTGCGTGTAATGAAACCCGCCGTCCTCCTCAACCAAAATGGGGTTAATGCATTTACCAGAGTGCTTACTGATACGGTATACGATGATGGCCTTCCCATCCCAGCCAGAGACGTTCACGGCGATGCCAACATGCTTTTCTACCTTCTCAATATGTGGCATGGGTGTTGGATATTGTACGCTTTTACCTTCCAACAGTCACTTAGTATTATAGTTCGATGGCCGATGTGGGTTCTTGGCAACCGGGTGCTGAGCTGCTTCAAGAGACCATAGAAGGCAGAATGGGTCGTTTGTGTTTTTTACGTTTATGATTGCAATTCATAGCTATGTTCGTAAATATGTAACCATGTGTGCTACAAGAGATAAAGATTAACAGTGCCAAAATCGTTTGTAAGAGCTGGTCAGTCTTAGCGCGAGGATTGCCGTGAAATCCGCATTCAATTAAATGATACTCGACCACTGGCGATGCTTATCTTTGCTATTGAACGTTTTCACAACTTCATAAGGTTTGTCGATCTCCGTTACGCATTCGTAGACCACTCGTGGTGTTGCGGCATTTTAACTGTTGCATAATCATGCATAAATTGCGCGAAATCCAATTAGATAGAGCTGATCTGATCTGGGTTATATGAAATGGCAAAGCTTTGCTTAAATAATTATGTTTCGAGCACTTCCCCTTGGCAGTTCGTTATCACAAGGGTGCGAAGGTATTTGGCGAAGCCGGTTTTCCATACTATCACACATTGAAGCATGCCTCCGTGATAATTTATCAATAGTACAACTTGAGAAATGGCAGTACTCGGTGAACATTATCTTTAACACTGATACATTAAATGGAATATATAGTTCTCCCTGCCTGCAAGCTACAAGCCATCGGCAACCCTTTTCCAGACAAGCAAACGTTAAAACATTTCGGCCCTCAACTCGGCGTTGTGATCTTTATTCTTCTGAACCCATCCAAGATGGCAAACAACATGGGCGGTAGCAAGCACAGATTGTTAATTTAGAACAAGCCACAAGGACAAGTCAATTCGATTTCGCATTGATAGTAAGCTGATTGGCTGAAAAATCAGGTCAATCGGACTCCACTGAGGGGGTTACGGTGCGCCTCTACGAGCCCAGCACCTCGCCAGTGTCTGGGCTCTATGGGGTACGTATTGTCTCACTTTTGATGGGGGACGAGTATAGCTCCTGTGTAGCCCTGGCATCTTTAAGATGTCCCTTTATTGGGCTCCGGGGCGGGTCGGGCGCACTGGTGATAAATTGGTTTAGTCTCTCCTCATGCCCATAAAAGAAAACACAAAACTATAAAGATCCGGAATGTACCTTATTGAAACAATAAAACAAATTCACACAATTTTTTTTCTTCAAACCAATAAAATAGCCAACATTTTGATGTTAAATTGAGTCTACGTCGAACCCGGAACACCATCAAGGTTGTAATAAAATCTTTTGAATTAAAGTATTGCAGTGAAGGTGAAATTTTCATGAACTGAAAAAATCTAAATGTAATTGAAGTGACCAAGGTGCTCATAAACAAAAATGGAGAAAAGGTTCCCACAGGCACACACATCATGTCCTTTAATAGCCAATATCTTCCAAACAGCATACAAATATTAGGCCTTAACATCAGAACAAAAGCATTCATTCCTAATCCACTAAGATGCCATAATTGCCAAACACAAGATGCAATAGAGCACCAATTTGCCCCAAATGCGGTGATGAGCATGGGGAGCAGGACTGCCAAGCACCATTCAAGTGCGCAAACTGCTCCGGTGCCCATCCCGCATATTCCCATATGGCAAACAGAAAAACAATTCAAACTTTACACATCACACAAAAGCTTTCTTTTACTAAAGTAAGAAAAATAGTTGAGTACCAATATTCAACTCCCAGACCTACATATGCCAGTACTGCAGCACCACCTCTCAAAATTACCAAATCCATAAGTACTCAAACTGAGAACCTCTATCCGAAACAAACCAATTTCAAAACCAACAATCCCAAAACAGAACAAACAAAACAAAACGCTCCCAAAACCCCAAAAAACACTGAACACATAACAACACATAAGCACCAAGAGAAATCCAAACTTCCAAGATCAATAAAAACGAAATTAAATAGAGTTCAGAACCCAGATTCCTTTGTTGGGCTCAATATGTATGGCCCATTTTACTGCCATGGAGACTGAGTAGGTCCCCCATGGCAGACACACACCATCAGGGGCCAATCGGGACCCTAGGTCTGTGGTGGCTCAGGGAACTTGTGGCCCTATGGACGCCTTGGGGACTCTATGGCAACAAACGCCCCACCAAACCCCCTGATTGGTAATGGCGGGCATTATACAATGGAATTGCCGTGGACGTCGGAATATTCATGAAGAACTAATCACTTTATTCTTCAAAAATAATGGTATTGGAGGCACTGGGGAGCGAGCTAATGGCGGCTTGTCCATTTTAATCAAGGATTTTATTCCCCAGAAATAATTAGAACTTAATTACAAACCTTCAAGCAGTTGCGGTAAATATAACCTTAGATAGGTCCGTCAAACTTTGGCCTCTATACTTACCTGTTGAAGTAACCACTTCCCCATTATTATCCACCTAAACCCTCCATTACCACCAGAGACACCTCCAAAGAGGCAGCTGCTTAAAGCAGACTGACCCTTTTTAGGATCTCTGTATGGGGAGGCTATCCACAGGAATAAGATGCAATGGAGAGATACACACATGTATACATTTTGCGGTAAACCGATTGAAATTGCCTCCAAAACTATTCCGAAGTCCTCGGCAAAGCCCATGCCCATCCCAAAAGCATTTTTTTACCAAGACTGTCAGGGCGCCATCAACAACAGAAAAACGGCCCTTGAATCATTTCGATCTCACCCATCCCATGCTAACTTGGCATCATTCAGGGCAGCGAGAGCAAACAGTTAATATGCAACATCATAGCAAACACAATAACCATGAATTCTGTAACTGCTCATTATTCCGAAAAGTTTCAAAACATAAACAGTTTTCTGAAAGAACAAAACTCAATTTTAGGTCTAACAACGAAGAAATATATAATGCACCTTTAACTTAAGAAGAATTGAAAGAGTCTTTGAAACTCTGCAAGGTGTCAGCTTACACCCCACATGCTGCAATGGCCATCAGGACTGTAACACTAAAATCCTCAAATAATATAATTCCCTGAGCTATGTATTTCATGTGAAGATGATAGGTGATCCCGCAAAACATCACACGTGTGACTTGGTTTATTCATGGTTGTTGAAACTCTGCAAGGACACTGCAGTAGGACCAGACGATGTCCAATAGCAATTAGATAAACATATTCAAGAAGAGTCCTTGTATGTCTTATTAGACATATACAATCACGTAAGGAGCAGTGGAGAATTTCCGGACTCATGAGAGGCTACCATCATCCCTTTCTCAAAGTCCGGAAAACACCCAACCAACCCGTCGAGCTACAGGCTCATCGCTCTCACGAGCTGTCTCTGTTAAACTATGGAGAGAATCATTAATAAGCGCCTTATGTGGTACTTGGAAACAAATAACATCATAAATAAACATCAATCTGGCTTCAGGAAAGGCCACAGACAATCTTGTTAAATTAGAATCATATATTAGGGATGCTTTATTTTCACTTGTATGCAAAGTAAGTGCTACGTATTCCCCTTTTATCCGATCCCGGCAGCTTGTTGAGATGAGGTGGAGACATGATGTCTAATGACAGGATCAGACGAGCTTGATTTAAAACAACATTGATATGTCAGGCGACCAATTTTATACAGGCAAGCACATTTATTCGATGAATGTCGAGTGCCAAGAGTTCCGCAGATTGGTTAAGAATCATCGTCATTTGAGAACAGCAGTGACTAAACCAGCTGCTCATAGTTGGAAAAATACACTTGCTTATCTCGCATCTGACAATATTTCCCTAATAAAGTATTTCCAATTAGTCTTCAAAGCCACGTCCAAAAGCCATGCATGGTTATTTGTAATACCGCTATAGTGCAATGAAGTTCACGTCCAATGGTTTCATAATGAATAAAGTGGTATATCTGTTAGACCGGTCTACTTACCGTGTGTGACAACATAATAGGGAGAATGCCACTGCAGGGATTGATAGTTCGTCCATACCATCCATAACGATATACTTAATAAGCTTAGAAAAGTTCTAGTTTACGCTGGTATAACGTGATTTACAATACGGGTAGGTTTATTTATATGCCCCATGGTTAAGTGCTAGGAAACCGAATTAATTACCCGTAGCGCTTCCATCGTCGAAGTCTAGAATTGCGAGGGTTAATGGGGCGATTACTAGCGAGTACAAGCCTGCGCAAAATTGCATTATTGCTTTCACCTTCCCAATAGAGCAACTAGGTATTTAACAGCAGCCTCACTGACCTCAATTACAAAAATGTTAGCTTGGCATAATTGCCTTTGGGCTCAGGAAATGAGACGAGATCAAGATGGTAGGTCTTAAAAGTATCAGCCGAACCTAGCAGTATGAACCTATTCATCACAAGAAAACAATGGTCAATTTATTTGGATGCTATAAATCTTGCTCAGTTGCCGTAGTATACGCTCACATAAGATACATTATCTGATTAATCGATGTGCGACTCATTTGTGACAATACTGCAACACCGAGTTCTATATGATATAGATTTGAGAAACCAGACATTCAGCTTTGTGATTGGGTGCCTAATAATACTTACATAAATTAATTCTTTCCCAAGACTCTCCTAGATAAAACTGAGTTTAAGCTTATCCGGCCATATTATTCAGCGCTTGCATTATAAATTCTGAGCAGCCTGCAAACACGCTAAACCACTAACCACTAACCGTCCGACCATTATTGATTTCAGAAAAATGAGGCACTGTTTATTTCGTAAACTCTTTTGTGCTTGATTGTTTTGACATCACATGTTTGAGTTTGACTTAGACTATATATCGCATGGCGGACGATGGTATATGTTTGCAATACAAACTGGTTACAATGTACGTATCCATTACCACATGCACATCGAGTGTAATGATGGCAAACATCCTTTTAAATATATGACTTCTATCTAAGGCGAGATGAAGTTGCAGGGAGTGTGACGCCTTTGCTGACACATTTGATTACTTAATGATCCTTGCCGCCACAGCTTCGTAGTTATTCTGATCATTTATTCAAGCCAACCACGAGAAAATGTTCCAGACCTAAGTGGATAGGCAATTTATTTGTAGGGACAGCCATCGTCTACAATTTGACATCAGGTTCCGCCAGAAGTGCCCACTAACCCTTTAACCAAGGAGTAATTCCTAATTAGGCTAGCCTTTTAGACGCATACTTTTGTTCATTGTGGGCAAATCGCACACTCCATTTATTCAATACATAACGCAGGTTTCTAAAGAGCATTTCATTCAATATTGCTCGACTTCATTCAAATGCAATAAAACACTAGCAAACATGCAAACATTCCTTCAATCATTGGCGAAATGTTGCTGTTACGTCATTATCAATTTAAAACTAGACAATGATTAACAGCCAGTCCTTTTAATTGCGACCGAGTCTTCATAGCTGGGCAAGTGTCCTTTTGAGCGCGATTTGGGTTGAGTTACAGTAATATTTGTCGTCATCATAAAAATATCAAATACCCTGAATAGTCAATAATTGTTTGATATGAGGTGCAATGGTGATAGAAGTGACATATGTTGGTGGTGTTGTCTTTGCTACCGTCCATGTGGTTAATAGTGAATCAGTCTTTTTGGGGAGTTGGCTTGGGTTACGTAACGATGATGCGCTTAGTAAGAATTATAACTTGAGGAGCGTTTCAATTGTCCGGTTATTTCAATCAACTGAACAATTTATTTTGCAGTGATCAGAGAATAGGATCACATTCTTCATCGCATCATTTTATGCCAGTGCTTCTGTGAACATATAACTAGAAAAATGTTTTTGTTAATCTGCGATGCTCACTAAATCTTACTGTATTATTATTGTCTGCAGAAAATTGCTATCGTGATCATTTTCATAACCCGATAGTTATTCTGTTTCAAGGGGAACTTAAATGGCTTCAAAGCTATAAGAAATGCTTATATTAAAGAGTTTGTGCTGAAGGGGCATATGTTGGTGGTGTTGTCTTTTCTACCGTCTATTTGGTGATGAGGCAAGCAGCTTCTTGAGGAGCTCGCCCGGGTTATGTCACGGTGATGCGGTGCAAAAATTGTGGAATCCTATAATCAAAGTGTTATCAAATTGCCACATATGCGATATTTTCAGTCTGGTTAACGTCTATATCGAAATATATACTGCTATTTACGATTACGGAAATCAACAACAATCCAGAACTGTGCTTTTCATAACACTGAACAGTATTTCATCATCATCTAGCCAACATTGGCAGCAATGATTTCGTCCAAACGGGTCAAATGCAGTAGTTAGCTTAGCAATGAACGGCAGGCAATCTTGAGTGCACGTTGATTGCGACTGATCCTGCAAATATCAATATATGATTGTGTAAATGGTATGACCATATTCTAACTAATACTATTTTGATCTATACTTTCACTTGCATGCGATAGAATATGTATATAATGTATTTCGTGGTGCACGCAAAATGTAATGTGTACAGTAGGGAACATTAGAAGCCAGTTTATAGCTGTCATCCGGGGGACGTCTAAAGCTGATAATGATGATATATGCCTTTGCATTGAGGCAGCATTATCCACCTGCGATGACAAACTGCTATAAGGTTTCCATATCTGTCATCTGAATAATACACCTGTTATCTGTATGGCTACTAAAATCTACACAACAATCATTTGATGGCTTTTTTATTTAACCCTATTCGTCATTCATTTACCATTGTTTTATGAAATCACTGTCGAAGTTATAAACAATCACAGCAGAATGTAATGGGGAATATCGTAAAATCAAACCAACTGTCTTGGCGTTTCATTTAGAAGCATGGCAAAATTAGACAGTCAAATAGGCATATTTATAACGTATATAGCGGTCTTTAAAGGTAGAGAAGCATGGAATTGTGTTTTTATCACTTGCTCCGAAAAGCTTGTCTGTCATTGACCGACACAGGTACATGCGACAATATCGCTTTTTAGCTATCTGCAAGCATAGCTGTAGGTAAACTGTCGCATTATGAATTGTTTTGCATATGCATAACTAAAACATTCCAGTTCGCATTATATTTATGTGATTAATGCAGCATAGCACAACTGTGTCTCCCTGAACCATGTTGTGGCCAAATCACGTTATAACAAAATATGTGTTCTCCTAAACAATATTGCAGCCAAATCACCGGCTGCCTTATCTTAGCTAGAAAATGGTAGGCATACAAGGATTTGAAGATGAATAGCTGTGTTGAACCAGTATTCAGGTAGTAATGCGACTGATCGAGACAGTGCCTCATGTCAATGACGTCTAAGCGCTCATTTGGAATTCGTTTTCCATGACATGTGTTCAATAATGGCGCATCCACACACACACTTTGAAAACCATTCGAAGAGGACGAACTGCTAATATACATTTCTGAATTTGATTTTGTTCACTAACCATGATCACTAACAATCAATCTACTGACGATGTCTTAATTGCTGATGCTGAGGTGCACAGCTAAATTTGTTTCAAGCATTTATATTTTGCTCCATTTAGGCGTGAAATTCCCTCTCTAACTTTCGAGTGAATTTCACAATTGAAAAATAGATGGCGTGTCCATCAGGAATTTGAATAATCCACCAGTGACAAATAATATATTTGTAGGACGCTAAGCACCTACAAAAATACCGACAGGCACTGAAACAGTATCCTACGATCACATATTCGTATGCTGATGTGTCACAACTTTATTTCCTTTTTACCACCGTAATAAATCGTAAATACTTAATGTATACTGCCCTCCTGTACCGAACGTCGTCAAATGAATTCCTCTTAGTTGAGAATTTATGTTTGCAGAGTTCGTATTAACATATTATCGGCTTTCGGTGATGACCTGATGTTTTATGTGCCAAACCGACATATTTATATACCTTACGGTACTCGCTGAAGGCTCTGAGCTATATTAGAATGTTTTTTTACATTTAATAAGTGCTACCCGAAACTTGTGTAGCCTGGCTATTTATAATTTGATCGCATATCATCTTGCTGTACTATATCCTAAGCCGTAATGAATGACATCAACTTATTTGATGCGTAATCCGGTCACAAACAAATCTGACCAAACACTATTGGAGATTCACATCAAGGGATTATCAAATCTAGACATCGTCCTTACAACTTTATGACACTATATGTCACACTGTTACAGGCGATACCGATCACCCTGCTAGGTGACTTATGCTAATGGGTTCAAGAAATAACCAACGTTGCGGGTTTAGAAATCATGACCCAGCATCAAATTGACATGGCCGATTTAGAAGAATAGTACCCAACATACGAAAGTAACGGTGTCTTGTTTATTGGATACAAAACAAGTGATCACCGTCAGTGCAAACATCAGCGAAACCCCTTATGAAAACAATGGTCATTATGTTTGCTTTGCATACATCAATATGCCTGTTCGTTAGTATACCAGGATTTAGGGAATATACAAAGACCACATAAGTAGACTCCTCCAAGGTCTGCTTCATATCAATATTGTTTGCTTGCACTAAATAGTTTTAGCGTTCTGTTGTTCGGTTAGCGTATTATTGGCATTCAGGTCATGGAAATAACAGGTACTCTACCATTTGTCATTTGCCACAGATGGCATCCATCATAACTACCTGTCCTACTTAATATGCAATGTCCCAGTCAAAACAAAGGACACAAATAATAGTCGTGGTATACATAATCCTACCAAAGATCAGCAATATAAATGTTATGTCACTATAACGCTGCTTTAATATGTTACCCGTTATCAATTGATCCACCTTACCAGCCTACAAAAGGAATCGGACATTGTTTTTGCCATGTCTTCATCGATATGCTGTTGGAGGCCACGTTACGAGCTCACTTCGTCACGGGATGTTAGCTGCCAAAATGGTTGATAGAAAAATATTCACAATGTGGACAAGTATTTGAATTCTGATGTTCTAATTGAAACTGTTCTGCTGGGACACATTTTTTTTATGGTTGACTGATTGTTATTTATTCTATTATGCCAAATAAAAAACAACAAATTAAACGACAAAGTTCTCGATTACTAATGGTTACTGCAGTAGTAACACAGTCATAACTTGCAGTTACACGATCACGGTACTGTCAAGAACTGATAGAGTAACATTTATAGTCAAATTGATCTATGCGCAAAGTATATCTCTGTTTACATATCTTATCCTGCTACACCATTGTGTAAGTGCTGTCACTTCACCCAAACGGCTACCTCATTTCAAAGGTTTTTCATACTAAGATATGGAGCACTTGATTTGACACTTTTATTTAACGTTCATCCATTGCCAAATATACGTCTGGGGCATCAACTTTAGGTCAGTCAATTTGTTGTCTCTTACTGTGAGCAGCAGTAACACAACCTTACAACACGATAACGCAGTTGGTAGTGTTATAATAACGCTGCCACTATATGAAGTTACCCGATGCTGTCACGGAACTGTCGGGAGCTGGTAAAGTAACATTTCCCATCCAATAGATCTATGCGTTAAGTATATAGCTGTTCTATAACCATATAGTGCTGCACCATTTTCGTATATCTACTCCTATCAAAGGCTTGTAATCATATGATTTAGTCTGCTTGATTTGGCTTCTTTATTTACCATTCATTGCAATCTATAGATCTCTCAAGCTGTTATTTCTCATACGAAGACCGGATCGGTATTGCATTCAATTACAAAGGTCAAGAGATAACTGGTTTGTGTCAAATGTCTGGATCAAATTAAGATAGTGATGCCATTAAGTTGACAATAACTGATGATAGATCATGTCACATCATAGCTAAGAGCTTAAAACTCTATTCCTTATGCTGATTTGATTACAACAAGGCTACATTGTATGGCATTTGAGGTTAAAGATAAATTTGGCCCACCTGCACGGTGTCATTCTCTGGCGGATCAAGGGAAAAGTAAGAATGTGTAAGGGTAAACTCCGGTTGTATGCAATATTTGTATAACCAGACAGCAATTGTATGCGAGGTACAGGATATGTTTATGCTGATTAATGTATGGTTAACACCATGGACGTTTTAGGCACAGAATTATGTTATAGCCTAAAAGAACTCGGCTAATAGTTTACATAAATTTAATACATTATGCAAACATATCAATAACGCTGTAATAAAAGTGCATTTTAGTTGGCAAACACATCGAGTTATTTGCAAGTTGATTAAAAACTTGTATCAGTGGTAAATTGCTCCATTTGGTCGCGACGATATATCGTCTAATTTTTGTCTTAGTCTTTTATTTGTTTGCTAAATGGTAATGATATCGTTACTATGCGCCAGAGCAGAAAACAAAAGAAGATCGAATCGCGTGTTTATATGCTCAAATGCCACATTGAAACACGCAAGCTGTTTTATAATGTTAAATTAGATACCTAGTGAGCATTTGTCGTCGAAAGATCAGTCGGACATGTCTATTAAAGCAGCGACGAAATCCGTTGACTCGTGATAGTACGTTACAAGTACCGTTGAGGGCGATATGTCCCACTTCATTCTTTCTAAGCGCCCAAGGCAATGCGATTGGCGATGAATCGCTGCACATGAGTTTGGTTAGTCACAAGATACGCAAAGTAAACGTCGTCAAACGTAAACCATGGATATACATTCAATAACAGGAAGTATTTCAGAAGAAGTTCTTATAAGACACAATAACTAATTATTTGAGCTTCAATATTCTTCTGAGAGTGAGGGTAACAGTTGTTCTTTTGCAAGTGCCAATCCCAATGACCAACTCAATTTTATTCTGCACTGAATAGCCCATATCATATAGATATGGTCACATTTAGATTACGTTCGATACCAATGGGAGGAAACATCCACGGCTTTAATTTTATTGTAGCTGCAAAAGCACCCGGGGACTTAGGATTTTCGACACTATCCAAGCTTCATACCAATAATACTCTCCATATATGCCTAGATATTACATTCAGCACTGGAATACTGTACGCATTTGTGCCAACAACAATGTCCCTGAGCGTGAATATAAGGTTCATAAATTGATGACATATCAACTGTAATCGAATCACCCTTATTGTCGCTGGCCTGGAAGCAAAAAGTAGGTCACGGTCTAAATCAACCCGACAGCCAACATCAAGTTATTTCATGGCCAATAGAAAAACCAACAGAAATGTCGGGTCGCGTAATGAAAACCCTACATCTTGCCCTTCATGAAATACTTTTATGCCGGTGACATTTATATTCATAACTATACTATCCGCGTTCTTTTCAAACCAGTAGTGGATGCCGACACAAATCCTGTCACAAAAAGGAAACAGAGGACCAAACATGCCATTGGTAATGTTACTCAAGGATTGCCATGAGATGTCGACAACAGCACAGCGTATTGCAGCTAGCTCTTGCCGCGAATGTTTTAAATATGACTTACCGCTGGTGTAATAAATATGCAGATAACATCTACTCCCCATGATGACTAGTTGTGTAATTCAATAACCTTTTCCTTCTAACGCATAAAACTCGATATGGAGTCGAGTTATCCAATATAATATTCTATATCTCCGTGGTTTTGTGGCCAAATATCTTATACCAAATAGCGAGAACATGTGTGTTGCATATCGGCAAGGCTAATCAGCATCAATTACTCCCAGGGTAAGTTTGCAAGTATATATATATATATATATATATATATATATATATATATATATATATATATATATATATATATATATATATATATATATATATATATATAATATATATATATATATCTCTATATATATATATATCTATCATATCTATAAATAGATAATAGATATCTATATATCTATATATCTCTTTCTCTGCTTTTTCTCTATCTCTCTTTTTTTTATTCTTTCTCTATGTCTCCTCTCTTCTCCCTTCTCTCCTATTTCTGTCTATCTTTGTATTTCCCTCTTCTATATATCCCTCTCTCGCCATCTATCTATCTTTCTCTAGATATATCTTTATCGTTTTTCTCTCTATCTTTTCTCTTCGTTTATTTCAATGTATATATATATATATATTGATATATATATTTTTATATATATACATGTATTTACACATATATATATATATATATATGTATATCTATAAATATATATATCTATATCTATATATATATTATTTATATATATCTATATCTATATATATATATCTAATATTAGTTCATTCAGCATTGATCTACACGAATGTAATTTTGTCTGATTAAATGTCGATTTAACGAAAGTTAAACGGGAAGGAATTATTCGTGCCAATGTACATCGCGTATTTTAAAGGAAAGTTGCTTATATGATGGGTAATATTCCAAGATTACTCCTTTTGATGGGCTGCTGTGACGGAGCTCACTGGCCAAATATATGATATGTAGGGGATGTTTATTCTCTGCGACATTTTATAAACTTTCAGTCTCAAAATGTGATTTTTTCTTCTGTTACATATTAAATGACAATAAACGAAAGTTAAACGGGATAGATATAGTTGTGCCATTGATGTGTAACATTCCAAGATACGAGGCTTTTGATCGTTTTTGTTTGAGATCTCTCGCCAAATATATAATATGTAGGGGATGTTTAGTCAAAAGACATTTGTATAAGGTTGTTTTTGTCACTCAACACTGTGTTTTGTGGATATGATTCAGCATACTGTTTCATTGACCCCGCGTGTTGCTTGCAACTGGAATTGTACAGCGGAGGCAGGCGGCAAAGCCTTTGAATAATAAGATGATATATGGTACATAATGTTTATGGTCTTCTTTGCCATTTTTAGAAACACCATTGTAGTACAATGTGCCTCATGAGAGATTGTGCACCCGATGAGGCACCGCGCATAGCGGATTTTTTCGTCACAACTTTAAAAAATACAACTGATGGAATCACCAACACCTTCACAGTTTTAGTGCTTGCTTTAGTACTCGGCACATACAAGCAACGCATTATATTTATCCCACCCAGAGTACTTATAAAATGCGCTATGGGCCAATACGAGGCTTCAGCTCGTTAATGGCAGATCCTTGACTTCAATAAAATCCTGATGTGAGCTGGGATGTCCATTTATGAGTAAGTGGCGATATAAACTATGATATATAATATCTGCTTGACATTACATTCAGTGTGTCCACTCAAAGTCCACTGGCAATGATCACTCAAAAAGACCACCACAGGTTGTGTTTTGCAATGTAAAGCTCTTTCGGGATATTGACATCGCTGTTAATAATTATCATACTTAACTCACACAGCGACAAAATAAAGGCGGATAGCCTTTTGGCAAACGTGCTAATAAACCACTGAATAAATGTGTTAAAGCCTGCTGCAATGTCCGCAGGAAAAAAAGTTAATGCGTCTGCTACACCGTTATGAGGATTCTTTCGTCAAGCCTTTAAAAAATCATTGTTGGAGAATTATTACATACAATAAGCCATCCTTTCAATGCCAGCATTACCAATGTAGTGTTGTCACCGCAGACTCTTAACGAACCGAAACGAATCTACACTGGACAACAAAACCAGCTATCCTGTTATCCTGATGAGAAGCGATACATATTTTGCTTGGTAGTTTCAATGCTTTCTGCTCGGTATGATTTTATCTAGTTGTGTCTGCGTAGGCACAGCAATGGGTTCGTCAAGGGGGCTGAGGATATAAAAACCTCTCATACCAGGGCTGATTGGCTGCGTGTTGGTCTTCATTAAAGTGCCCCATAATAACGGCTCCTGTTAGTGTTGTCGTGCTAACTCTTGGCATTGAAGGGCAACATTGTAGCAGAGGTATCAGATGGTCGTCGTATGGAGTGAACAAATCAGCATCCAAGGTAACATTCGACTATGGCACAAAGGTTGCAGACCCGGTTTATGTTTCCACCACAATCTGTCTCGCTGACTCCATCGGGAATAGATTTACAGCCGGTAACATTATCACCAGTGCAAGGGCTGCTGGTTTATGTCACATGATATTCATAACAGGAAGCACAATGGTCGCTTCTGGAAGAATGATGTATAGGTTATTCGATGATTTATCCAATGTATCGCCATGATTGATGGATTGATCAGAGGGAGGTGGTGCTCGTTGGGAGATGATAGATTTCATATTTTCCCACCTTTTTATTGCTGTACTCAACAATGACATTTTGTTGTATTGATTATTGTACTCGTTTGGTCAATCAAACCCATCTTTACTCACAAATGCGTATGTAATGCAAGCATCTTCCCAAATATGGCCAGATATAAGTATTGAAGTCAACTCCATCACTATCGAATCGATCTGCTGTGGACCATATTGTCCCACGACACAACACCAAAGGCAAGGCGCCGGATCAGGGGCGATTCTACAATAATGCGATATACGAGTAGTTCCTAGGATAATCATGTTCTCGTGAAGGTTTTCGTGTTAAAGCTGTGAGACAATGTTACAAGAATGTCGAAAGAGTCTTTAAAACCCTCTTTCATTCATGCGTTCTTAATTGCAAACAATGGGCTCATAAAATTCTTCCATATTCATATGCATCACATATAATCGTGGTTATAATCAACAGTTTGTTGTTCTGTGAGGCGTTCTTTGGTTTAAGTTTGCTGTCGTGATTGCTTTAATGGAAATTGTCTTTGATGTCTCATTGCATTTAAGGAGACACAGCTGCTTCAGCCAGCTTGGTAACCTCAGTAACCCGGGTACATGTTCATGAGGCTCATGATCGACAGGGTCTCTCATTCACAAATCATAAGCAACGCTGTCTGCATGGCGGATCATAGAATGTAATATTACTCATATTTATACAAATTGCAAACCGCTTTATAGGTTGGGACCTTGAGTAAACCTTATGTAGCATTTTAATATATTTCCTTAATTTGTAATAGCAGCAAAATAAACAAATCGACCAAGTGCATAGGCAGATCGAACACTCATATGCATGTGCTGACTCACTCAGTGAGAAATGGCGGCTTCTTCGGAGGCCTAACTGTATTAGTGACTTAGTAGATGTTTATATTAAGACGTTTTGAGTCTCTCCTTATTTTCTTTCCGCTGTATGTGTCCGAAAACTGGTTCTTTCATTCACAAAGCCGGGTGTCGCTCATGCGATGAGTTTTATCATGAAGCTTGGTTGAAAGACCCATTGCATTGGGCGACTTGCTACAGATAATGTAATGTAGCAATGTGCATCATTCAGTAATATTCTCTGTCACGTGCGTAACAGCGTATGACACCAACTAGCAGTGACTACTGTGACAGTCTTTGATTTATGCTCGAGGGCCAAGTGATCCCTTATAAATATAGCAATTTAACTGATATTGGCTGCGCTAAAGAATACGGAGCGAGGTTTATGATGGTTTACAAATACTTCTTACGTCTTCATAATAAACAGCTCGCTGCTACACATTCCCTTTTATCCGATCCCCGCAGCTAGATGAGATGAAGTTGAGACATGATGTCTAATTACAGGACCAGAAGAGCTTGATTTAAAACCACATTTGATATGTCAGGCGACCAATTTTATACAGGCAAGCATATTTATTCGATGAATGTCGAGTGCCGAGAGTTATGCAGATTGGTTAAGAATCGTCCTATGAGAACAGCAGTGACCAAACAAGCTGCTCATAGTCTGAAAAACACATTTGCTAATCTCGCATCGGACAACTTTTCCTCAATAAACAATTTCCCATTAGTCTTCAAAGCCATGCATGTTTATTTGTTGTAACGTTATAGTACAAAGACGTACTGTCTTATGAATACATGAGTTGTTCAAAGATGCTTCGCATACGTATATATCAGCACGAGCCAAAGCTATTGTATTAATCCAACGAAGTTCACGTCAAAAGGTTTCATAATGAATAAAGTGGGATATCTGTTAGACCGGTCTACTTACCATGTGTGACAACATAATAGAGTAAGGGATTGATAGTTCGTGCATACCGTTCATAAGCTTAGAAGTGTTCTACCTTACGCTGGTATAACGTGAATTAACGGGCAGATTTATTCATATGCCCCAGGGTTAAGTGCTATGAGATCGAATTAGTTACCCGAAGAGATTTCTTCGCCGAAGCCCAGCATTGCGAGGGTTATTAGGGCGATTACTAGCGAGTACAAGGCTGCGCAAAAATGCATTATTGCTTTCACTTTCCCGATAGAGCAACTAGGTATTTAACAGCAGCATCACTGACCTCAATTACAAAAAGGTTGGTTTGGCATAATTGCCTTTGGGCTCAGGAAATGAAACGAGATCAAGATGGTTGGTCTTAAAAGTATAAGAATCCAAACCTAGCAGTATGAACCTATTCGTCACAATAAAACAATGGTCAGTTGCTGTAGTATACGCTCATATCAGATAAACTATCTGATTAATCGACGAGCGACTCATTTGTGACAATACTCTAACGCCGAGTTCAATATGATATAGATTTGAGCAAAAATAGACTTTTGTGATTGGGTGCCTAATATAAAATAACATGCATTTATTCTTTGTCAAGACTCTCTTAGATAAAACTGGGTTTAAGCTTCTCCCGCAGTACATTATAACTGCCTTAAATCTATCGCATATGCTAACGAAGAGGAAGGGGAGAGAGAGAGAGAGAGAGAGAGAGAGAGAGAGAGAGAGAGAGAGAGAGAGAGAGAGAGAGAGAGAGAGAGAGAGAGAGAGACAGAGACAGAGACAGAGACAGAGAGAGAGACACAGAGAGAAAGCCATAGAGAGAGAGCTAGAGAGCTAGAGAGAGAGAACTAGAAAGCTAGAGAGAGAGAGAGAATAAGAATGAGAGAGCTAGAGCTAGAGAGGGAGAGAGAGCGAAAGAGATAGAGGAGAGAGAGAGAGAGCTAGAGAGAGATAGAGAGAGAGAAAGAAAGAGAGATAGAGCTATCGCTAGATAGGAAGAGTGAGAGAAATAGAGACATATGAGAGACAGAGATAGAGAGAGAGAGTAAGTGGAGATACGTAGCATAGCCTTCATTACTAACACCCAAAAAGCTCGCCGTCATGAACTGCTATTCGATGGAGGAGCTGATGTTTAATACTTAGAAACGTAAAAGACGTCCACGTTCACGTCAGCATATAATGCGTTACATGAACGTTGTCGGTGTTAATGTTCTGCTGTGGTACCGATACATAGCTGTGTATTATGCCAGGGAATGAACAAGTGCTCTAAGGCTGGTCGATGGGCACAACTAGTGTCTTCAATATCTCTTACTTACCCAGTCTAATAGAAAGGTGCTGTACCATGTAGCCAGCCGCCAACCATCAACAGTGATCCCTGTACAGAGGTAGCACATTATTTACGAATGAGATACATTCGTCATGCAATGTATATGCTGGAACGTTTGTATTAGCGAAGCAGGCTAAAATTTCACACAATTCCGTCGGTTAATACTATATACTGAAACTTCCATGTTACTCCCTTATAGCATTTCGTATGATACTACAATCGATCATATATCAAAATATTAAGTGTGATTGAATTATGTCATTATTGCACTCTGCTTACGGACTAACGGAGGTCGATTGTTTGCCACCTAACCAGTCTGAATTATAAATTCTACATCAGGAATTAATTTGCAAACATGTTTTCGCCAACTCCCGGTCCATGCGCGCATGAATTATTGTGTAATAGCAGCTGATATTACCCCTTTACTTGTCATGGGACTATGCGTGACAAGCAGCACCATTCTCAGAATGAGTCAGCAAATTATGTTTCAAAACACAAAATGCTAGCTTTATTTAGATCTCAACTTTTAGAATATCAATAGATGATTGATTTTGGGAGCTACCAAGATCAGCTAAAAATCTTCTTTTGAGAACGTTTTGTCAATCGAAACCAGCGGCGATTGGATGTAACGAAGAAGCAGTTTTCATCTCTAAACATTGATTATAGGCTGCGGACAGAGAGAGTTAAAACATGATTTAATTAGGCGCAGTATGAACGTATATGATACCATCGCACGTGTGTTGGTATACCCCCTGATTGACGAGCAATACTATATACCTTTCTGTTCATCGCACAGATTATTCATTATCATGTCCTGTGTATCACTCCATAGCTGCTTGGGAGAGTCCGTTTGTTTAAATATAATCAGGTAAATGATCACGAAGACCAGGAACAAGCTTTCATTCAAATGTGTGCCTATATTGAAGCAAATGACGAGGAACAATTAACTGTGTCTGATCTTTCAAGCAAAATGAAAGATTATTTGGAAAATGAAGAATCTGCTTCATTTGGTAACTACTACCTGAAATTTAAACTTAGGGATCATTACAAGGATTCCATCGCATTTACTGAAAGGAAGGGACAGACTGACATTGTGACATTGAAAGAAAAAAACTGCACAATTCTCAGGTCATATTTCAATGAATCAAAAGCGGCTGATGAAGAATCGCAAAAGAGGACAATAATAGAAACAGCTGCTCGTTTGATAAAGAGTGACATAAAAACAAATGTAACCTCTGATACTGACAATTATCCATCACTCGCTGAACTTAGACTTCAACCATCACTGCAGTTCATTCCTGGTTCTCTTCGCTTGTTGCTGCACTCACTTTTTGTTGGTGATTAAGACATAAAGGTTGCTGCTGTTTGGCAGACAATTATCCAAGCTGTTCGTCTCCGAGCTGTTGTAGTACCTTTACAAATTGCACTTTCAGTCCAGATGCATCACCTATACCGTTCTAAGTGCTCGCAGCGATGGGCTTCTGTTCGTCTTATTCTGAAGTTCTATGGTTTGAAAGAAATGCCGCTGATGCAGTAGCGCCAGACATTTTTGGAACAAAATATAAACTCACCTGACACCATGTCACTATTCGCAGCTGTTAATGTGGACCATAACCTTATGACGATAGATGGGAAAGGGACATTCCATGGCATGGGGATGGTTCTTGCATTGACACCAGGGCAGTTTGTTAACCGCATTGTCCCGCGGAAGAAGACTACCAACCTGCACGTTGTTGAATTTGAAAAAATTGACATTATTGAATATCGCTTCGCGAAGCACGTCTCTAGAGCCGTTGTATTTAAAGAACTGCAAATCCCGCAGGTTCTCAGTCAGCCAGTTGATATTCGATGGAAACTTTCCTTTTCATTTAAACAACCTACACCTGGTTGGCAGGAGATGATGCATTTGATTCATCAAGGCTCTACACATCCTGGGAAATCGTCTGTGACTATCCTCCCCATAATTGATATGCATCCAGGTGACAAAACTTGTATCTTGTCAACTCTTGAATACGTATACAACTTGGCCAGGAAGAACCGTGTACCAACAGTGATTACCTTTGATCAGCCATAGTATTGGAAGGCCTCTGAAATTCAGCACAACGCACACACCAAAAGTCATCTCAGGGACATTGTAATTCTACTGGGCAGCTTCCACACGCTAATGAATCTTCTTGGGGCTAATGGCGCACTCATGCAAGGATCAGGACTAGGGTCAATATTGGAAGAAATATATGGAGAAAATGCAGTTGTTCACATTCTTTCCGGTAAAGCTGTGCATAGGGCATTGCGTGGTCATCTCCTGGTTGACAGGTGTCTCAATCAGATCATTCTAGGTGGGCTCATTCAGGATAACCCAGAATTTTGCTCTACGATTGAAAAGATAGAGACTGTTTATTCTTCCATTGTGTCCGGTGAAATGTCCTACGAGTCGTTAAAATCATTAGAAGAAATCAAGCCCATTGAACAGAAAATCCAGTCAGCAAAGGTTAGCATGGCAGCTTCATCCAAAACCAGTCAACTTTGGATCGGATATCAGGAGATGTTGGAAATAGCACGTGCGTTGATCAGAGCTGATCGCTCAGGCGACTGGAGAATGCATCTCAGTGCAGAGTCTGATAGCATTCCGATATTCGCAGCTGCTGGACATTTCAAATATGTTAAGTCATATCTCTACCTACAGTGCATGAATGAAATAGGTCACAAGCATCCAGACATTGTTACAAAATTTGAAAACGGCCTACATGTTATTAGGAGGACAGACCAGTTCTGGGCAGGATTGGGATCGGATCTAACTATTGAACAGACTCCCATGCGTTCACTCAAAAGTAGCGGTGGTCTAATCAGAGGAAGTGGCATGACAGAGGAACTAAGGACCATCTGGACACTGTCATCATTCGTGTCATCTGCGTACAACCTTGCGATGCAAGAGTTCTCTAAACAATCATTTACCTCAAGTGAAGAGCACAAAGACGCCCTAGTGCCAAGGATGCAACGTGATCATGTAGACAGTACTAAACTGATGCAAAAATTAGTTGACTGCAATCCATTTGCTGAGGATTCGTCATTAAGAAATGTTGTGACTGGTGTTGTGGCCAACGCAGATGTCAATGTACATGAATATGGAGCTGTCGGCAAGGCCATAGTAAAGAAAATGGTTGGGCAGCCAATATTCACTTTAAACGAAAGGACAAAGCCAAGACTCTTGGTGACTCATCGTCAGTGAAAGTGAATACCGAACAAGTGATAAATTCTGAACTCCTGTTCCAGAGATTTCTTGTAGTTTCACAAGCTGGCGACTTGACACTGCAAGATATCATGGACTATGAACTTAGTCCATATCGCGGCAAAACATGTGTTCCAGAAGGCTAACAAGCCACAGTTGGCTGATGCTCTACGGGATTACGCAAATGAATCCTCCAGCTCCAGCAAGGCCGTTCTAACAGATTCGACGCCAGATTCCGAACATTTTGTGCTTGATGGAGGCTCCTTACTTCACCGTCTGTCTTTGAAAAAAAGGGATGACCTACGGGGAAAATTGCCGAGGAGTATACCAATCTCACCCTAGTTTTTGACGGATACAGTGAAGCGCCTAGCATCAAGGACAATGAACATCAGAGACGACAAACGAAATCACACCCACTTGAGCCTTTTGAGATGAATACCGTCTTTTCCTCTGGCAGAATGGAGGATTTCTGATCAAGGGACTCTAATAAACAGAAACTAATCCTCCTCATCAGTGACAAACTGAAACAGAGGGGTTGCGAAGTCATCAATGCGCATTGAGATGCAGATGTTCATATTGTGAAGGCAGCAACAACATCTGCAAAAGTTCGAGACACAACTTTGATTGGGGAAGACACGGACCTTCTGATTCTGCTTCTACATTACACTGAGAGGGACAGCAAGAAACTCTACTTTCGTTCGGACAAAAAGAAAGCAAAACATGTATAAGATATTGTCCGTCTGAAGGAACTCTTGGGAAATGACATATTTTCACAGCTGCTGTTTGTACATGCTTTTACAGGTTATGATAGCACTTACAGGATTTATGGTATTGGCAAGAAATCCCTTTTCCAAAAAGTGATGAAAAATGATTCTCAGATAAGAGCTTGTGCAAAGACCTTTACTACAGCTGGTCAGGATGTGGCAACAATAGTTGATTCAGGATGCAAAGTCTTTGCTTCTTTGTTTGGCACATCTCTGGTAAACCTTAGAAATACATTGCTTGCTAAAAAGGTTTCATCTGCTAAATCATTTGTGAAGGCCGAGCAATTGCCCCCAACGGAATCTGCGGCAAAGTTCCACTCTCAACGTTCATTTTATCAGATCATGGTGTGGATGGGAAAGGATGAAAACATGGACCCAAAAGACTGGGGTTGGAAGTGTGAAGACAACATTCTGTTACCTGTTATGACTGACCAGAAAGCGGCTCCAGAAAGGCTTCTCAAGGTTACCCATTGTAACTGTACAATAGGTTGTAGTAATAATCGATGTAGTTGCAGGAAGTAACTTCTGCTTGTGGACCCTGCCAAGCTGAGTCATGTTTCAATCCGCATAATAGTGATTCTACCATAGACGGTTCCGAGGAAGAAGATTGTGATGATAATAACCATGCTGTGTTTTGAACAATTATATTGTGTGAATGACACTTGAACTTGATAAGAAAATTCAGGTGTGTACTATGTCATTTATTTGGGACTATTTGGTAATTTATGATGTGTGACATATGGCGTATGACCATGACGTAAATGGTTCAATAGCCCTTCCAAGTTGTGGTTCCTTGTGTATGTACATCTGATTGATTATCAACAGCCGAAATGTCGGTTTTCTACCAGTTCTGGCGGTCTTGATCTATTCAGCAACCCACTACATCATGATGATGCAATACTACGTCATAGGGATATCCAGGTGAATTCATCATGAACTTATATGAATCTAAGGTAACACAATTATATATGTTTGTAATACATTTTAGTGGCTCAAGTTTGGTAAACTTTTAGGATGCGCTTAAGTACAGCTAATTGAACACAAAAAGACTAAAAACCTTTTCTTGCAATTTTTGGGGGGTCAAACCTTACTTTTACTCGCCTAAATACAAAGAAGTAAAGGGAATCATGCGACTTTCACCTCTACAGCTAGACTCATGCAGCGACATTTCGAATCTACGTTCAGTCTATACTGGATGTGCACTACGTTTTGGGGCTCAGGTGAATATTTGTTGGTATATATTAACATTTCATGGTACCTCCGGGAAACATTTATTGTAATCCCGGCTTTGATGCTCACATTCATGCTATGTCATCATTTGCTAGTACTGTTATAGCAACAACGTCTTAATGAAGAACAGAATCATGACACACGTAAGGTGCATATTATCTAGGTGACGGAATATTATCCGGCCTCTATAACTGGTATATGACGGGGTCAATAACGTCCATCGGTCATATTCCTTTGACTAGCAATATGTGGTTTATTTAAAGTGGCAGTTGTCACTGCGGGCCTGCGGTATTAGCAGTGCTATTACTGCGATACCTTCTAGTTTAGCAATAACCGCGCTGCATCGGCAGCACTAGTTGTGACTTTAAATGGCACCAATTGCAAGCGCTTGAACAAAGCTTACTGAAAATATCCCTACAGCTGGTGGAGACGTCAGCACAGAACCATTCGTAGACAAATTAAATTGACATCCATATGCAGGGAGACTGAACAAATTCTTCTCATTGCACTGAAAAAATGCCAGTAGCCAGGATCAACAGTGAGCCTATTTTACCATTTCAGCCGCGCATCTGCATTATCGAGCCTGTAAACAAACTTGTCGCTGAGATCAATATAATTTTATGATTGAATGGCTTCATGTATGGTGACTCGATCGAAATTATTTCTCTAAACATGGGGGACACCTGATGTTTAGGGCACTCTTACAATGATGTTTTGTCGGCTGCGATTGAATGAAACGGCACGGCACGGATATTATATCAAGATCACCGTTCTTGGGTCAATGTAAGAAGCGTCTGTTCTATCGTATTCTCGCAAAAGCAGCAGAATACTGTTGGGTCAGGCTCAATAAAGCAGTTAAATGGAAAACTGACTGAAGGTTGCAATTCGATCTAAATACTGTATTCATCAGAAAATGAGAGCATGTGACACTGTCACCTCATTTTTGAAATTCATAGGTCATATGTCACATAATATGAGATTCGTTGTGTGTCCTAATGTGTTCAAATCTTGTTTCTGAGATATATCTGGGCAGACTAGGTCAAGCGAATGTCGTCATTGGAAACCTCTCCCCATAGTACCGGAACTATTATTGTATCTTACTGCTGGGGGTAGGTTAGAGACCAGCTATTACACGATACATCACCAAGATATGTTACACGACTGATCCAATATTCAACCCGGAACTAGTTCCGACCGGCGATCCGAAAAAGCGGGCCAAATGTTTACATCATCGATTCATGCGGCAGCAAGCGCTCGTTGGTGGGTCAAGCAATACACCATTATTGGTGATAAACGTTATTGATATTATCAAACCCAAAGTTAGTTGAACCATGTAAGTTGATTTAAGAATCGCAATAGCTTTATCCTGGACTAAAATGATATATTAGGTATGAACAGCCAACATTATATATTGTGTCGGCACTTGAAAGCCCCATTAATGGAAAAATAAGTCGTCTTTTGCGTAGTACCGGGCAAGCATTACAACCAGTGACTTAAACCCGCAACGAAGTATGTTCTTACATCGCGTTGGTTGTCATTAAGCTCCTCCCAGGGGCATTCTCATCACATTCATGTGCGTTACATGCTGATTCTTATAACATTTATTTTGTTTCTATTGAACATACGAGCGGCTTAATGTAATTGTCACACCCTGGTCAACGGCTCCCTTGATTACACATATAAGAGCTCCTATGAATATAACTCAATGAATGACGTGAATTTTGATGTGGCAAAGTGATATGCATTCTGACGGTGCACGTTTTCCTTTCTGTTCGTTTGAGCATAGCTGCAATTGGCTGGCACCAGCGTGTGTTGCTTTATCAATATGCAAGTACTCTATGAATTTCTGGAAGACTTCATGCTGTGATGAATATGTAATGTACCCTGAGCAGACATGAGAGTTTATGTCTTTGTTTCATTGCAAACCCTCTCTTCACAGAGGCACGATTATCCACTAACGATGATGGAATGATATTATGCTTTCAAAGCCTAGTACTGCACCCATTATCTGCACACCCACCGAAACCCGTTTCTCTAAGTTGACAATGACTTACTCATCATTAAGTCCAATGGGGAACCCGCTGAGTACTGCCTCGGTTAACAAATACAAATGGTTATATTTGCTGACATAAAGTATATCACCGCTGTGTATGCCCTATTCATTCTTTTTACACTCATATACGGCGTCGCACACAGCTTGTCATATCAAATAGCAGTTATCAACATGACAATTCATTTAAATGTGTAAAGTGTCAATAATAACTGAATCACTGCCTCTATCCTGTAGAATCTACCATTCTTTAAGATCATAGATATATGCACTGCGTATACGTAAGAAAACTATCTGGATCTGCATAGAACGGCGGAAGTAAGAACACTAAGTTAAAAATAGACAGGAAGTAAATCGAGTTCGCGGGGTCAAACGCCATCTATATGGCCAGTGCTTTATGCCGTCCAAGGACGTCGGTCTTCGAATCGCCGGTGTTTTCTTTGCAAAACTACGCGTTGGCCTCCTGTCAAACGCATTGACATTTCAAAATATGCATGAATTTAACTTTGTGCAGCCTTAAATGGAAAATGAAAGGGACCTGCACTGTCTGCAAATTGATATGAACTGTTCAATGCACAACATATCTTCAGTCTTCGAAGTTGGTTAGCCTTACCTTACCGGGCATGACACAGCAAAGCAACCTTACATATCATGCTTAGGGTGACCGCTGTCTAAAGTTGGACATTGCTTTCAATGCAATTGATGTGCGGAGCTCAGGTAGATGTATAGCAGAATGATGCAAGTATGACTGGTATATACCAGCCGTAACACTGGCCCCTCGAACGCTGATCTCCATCTATTTACTGATGTTTCTATCGCAACCAAGTTATATTCGTTCATCGCCCGAGGCACATACGCTATCAACGGAATTTTTGTATTGACTTGATGATCGTTACCTACGTAACTCAGTAAGTTATTCATTCATCACACACTGAGGAAATGCTGTTATACATTTCTGATCGATTATTTTTTTTCACTAACCATGATCACTAAATCTACTTATGCTTATAATTTGATGGGTATTTTGTTGTCGAATTAAGGTCGTCCGGGTCATGAGTTTAGCTGTGAAAATGATACGGTGAGCAATATATGCCTCCAAGCATTGACATGTATCTAAAACCCTCAGTGGTTCGCGGAATACTGAAGGAAGGGTTTTTTTCTATGCAGAAGATGATCCAGAATACAACCGCGTAAAACCACATAATTAGTTGTAATGTAGTGAAATATACTGGAAATGTAACCAGCGAAGCAGAGTGCAAAACAAAGTGCATTTTGAATAATTAATGTGTCCGAAGATGTACCCTTTTAAACCCATTTAGATAAAGCTGCAGTGATACACAACATTTTATTTGCACACGCGTCACGCACTGCAGACAAAACACACAGTCAGTAACCAAGGCAAGAGAATACTATAACTTATCATGATACTTGTATGACGGTTCTTGTGACATGTGACTGATGTAGATATAGAAATAGCGCAACCCCCTCAGAACTTGAGTGTGTGTGTGGGGGGGGGGAGGTGGTTATTATAGAATGGTTTACTCAATAAAACTTTAGCCAAATGGGGATGTTGATGCTATCCATCATTAGTGAAGTTTTTAGCGCCAATGACGATGATCACTAGGCAACACATACAGGTATACCTCAATAAACGATGAAGTTGCTGCACTTGAACGGCTTGCTATATTTTGCGGTCATCTATGTGACGATTAAATCGCCCTGTAAAGTGATAACTATCGAAATGTGACAGTGCTCTATTTCATTTCTGTTCATTTGAGCAATACTGTCATTGGCAAACTCCATCGTGTGTTGCTTTATCAATATCCAACATAATAAGTACTCTGTGCATGTCTGGCAAACTACATAATGTGATGTGAACATTCTGGGACGTGACAAGGTCAGTAGATTGCTTTCCCGGATGTGTTTCTCTTATTGATAATGATGATTTATGTCTCTGCTTCATTGCAAACCTTCTGTAAGTAGAGGCAGCATTACGCAGTAACGATGATGGACCGCTTTTACGCCTCCAACATGGAGAGCTTAGTAATGCAACCATTGTGTGTACACCCACCAGCGTACATGCAAGGTACTTGACAAGGACTTGCTGATCCCTAAATCCAGCGGGATTGCATCCCCCTCTCCCCCCTCCTCATCACAGTACTGTACTGTATAGAAGTACTCATGGAGGGGTTTCATCTGTTGACCAAAGTTGTATTCACTGCTTTGTATGCTCACACGTCTAACAATCTTTAATATCTTACGCAGCGCCGCGTTCTGCCTGCTATGTTATAATTTAGTCATTAATATAAATTATGATGATCGGTGACTAATCATTTAAATGTGGATATGATGGGTCATTGCTTAAGATTAACTGCTTATTCATATGGCTGCTTGAACGGAGTGTATCTAATTGAACATAATCACCCCCTGGTCATGCTTGTAAATCACGCACCATCATCTGCATACAATAACGCACTTATCATCACTTATAAATAACACTAGATAGCGTGGTTGTCATACTCCAGTAGCATTGCCTGCGTAGAATCCGGTCCAGGCACGTCGATTGGCAAAACTAGCGCGATGTGTTCCCCGATTGTGTGCAGATTCATGACAGCATGGCCTCGCGACAATCATAACGGCATTCTTGATATGCACGTATTTAACCTTGTGTATAGTTTGCTTATTGATTTGCGCTGTTTAAACACACATCAGATATTCATTCCAAAACTCGTTTAGCCTAGCAAAACGTCACTGTTTATTACAAATGAACAGTGAATGGCTTTCATGCATTTACTTTCTGACATCCCACGCAAATTTTCGCTCCAACTGTTTTTCAAACACAACCAAATGGTTATCCGTGGAACCAGGAACAATCGCTACGGATGTTTTTTTCTTACTCCCGATTGTGACACAACGATCAAAACAGAGTATATTGCATCACGTGTTACGAGCGATTTACTTAACTGAGGTATATAGGTAGTGTAGCATCATGAGAAATAAAATGCTTTCAAAGTTATAGCGAGGAGCCTTTGAACGCCATAACCATTTGAAACCGCCATGAAGTACACGTCTGACTAATTATTATATATACCAGACATTCACTCGGCATGCACAGCAAATGATATGCAGAAACAAACTTCGTGGACCAGCAGCCCGGAGGTCGCTAATGACAATAGATCTTGGGCTATTGAGACGCCCTGGGCTAAGAGCGTGAAGGCAATATGAATTGCTGGCTCCGTAATGCATCAGGCAAAAAAGCGATTTCTGATTATCCTTGATGGTTCTGGTAAGAAAGTAAGCATTCAACAGTAGCCATACAGACCCCATTTACCAGGTCTCGTTTGGCGTCATTGCCTTTGAGGCCATGAAATTCGACGAATTAACAGGATATTAAACAGAGATACCCGGCGCCATTAGTTTCTGACGCAGATATATCTGCTTTTTAGGTGCCTAGCGTTAAATGTGGTAGTCGAATACTTTCACCGTTCATATTGCGGAATCGAATTAAGCTTGGTTAAACGACATAAATCTTTAATAATGCAATTGGTGGTCAGCAACCTGATATGATATAATTTGATCGCTTTTATAGACTAATGCGAATAACATACCGACGCTGGTAAATTAAAAATGACACCAAAGCGCAAGAAAGGTCCGTGAACGAAAGTTTAGGTGAAAAAGCGCGATAAAACGAAACAGACCAAGTGAACGGGCGATATAATGAAATTTGTTGTGTCAGCAATCGTCTGATATTGGAGATCAAGTTCTTTTTTATGCGCCGTTCTGTGTTAAACCATGCATTGATTCCTCTTTCAGATCGTCCCTTTTGAAGCAGAAAATGCATATGCAAATCAATATTTATGTTCAATAGACTGCCAATTGCTTGATAATCTTCTGAATTTGGGTCCACGCCAAGGTAAATGTTGCGCATTGTAGTCATAATATACTTATTACACAGTTCCCAAACTATTGCCAAAAATGGAAAGGCAGGGATAAAGTTTAAACAAGTTAGGCTTAGCAAATGTTCGTTTGTAAGTCCCGTTAATGTTTATGTTTGCACGCGGTATTCATGTATAACAATTATCGTTTAAAGTAATATACGGCTTTATAATTAGGTCCCTTATAACATGGCATTTCATAGTTTTCGGTACGAATCCATTCGTCATTCACTGTGATTTATCCTCCCTGTGATTCTATAACCTACCAAGTTCTTAATTGCATTGGGCCTATGTGATTAAGTCTGCAAGGCGTTATTAGTGTTTCCCTTAACACTATTTGAGCTTAATCACAGCCAGCATTATCTGTGCTAGAAAATAGAAAACGTTAAAATGCTACCAATTATTGTGTTGAATAGCTTATTTAGGTAGATTAGCAACTAACCATGTGCATAATGCCAATGACAACTGTCGTTTATTCGCGTTGTTATTCCATAACAAAATGGTAACTACTGGCGCATCAATACACTCAATATTTGAGTTTAATGACACTAACTACAGTCAATAAACATTCTCTGATAAGCAAAACAAAAGGTTTCCTACTTGTCGAATTAGAGGAAAGACTGTGTTATCACAGAACCTTCCCCTTCGAGACTAAATTACCTATCGGCATGTTTCCTCTTTGGTCATTTGGCCCGGTGAGATGATCATTCATATTAACTGACACTCCATTGTATCTTTGTGCAATAGTTATCTTATTTCATCTGCATTTATAGTATAAAATTGGCATTGATCCAAACACCCTTGAAGTGTCAAGTCGCAACAGGAACCGGGCTTAACATGTCATGGCAAGTGATTGTAATCGACAGTTAAATGTCTGGTGCTCAATAATATGTTATATATTAGTGTCAAATTATATCCACTACCTTATTAGATAACAACCGTTCCTGGTAGGCTGTGATAGGTCTGATGTATTGCAGATTTTAGCGTCAAAAAAGTTTCATTATTCAATCGTGACATACTTAGATTCCCAAATCAAGTTTCCATTAATAGTCCAGGGGCAATTATGATTATTTATTGTTTTTGAAATTGTAAAAACCTTCCACCAGGAACGAATACTGAACTTGTACCTCTGATCATCGCACAGCAATCATTGTAGAGGGAACAACCACCCAGCTTCAAAAGCTACATATCAATCAATTGTTGTCATAAACTGCGCCCATACAGAACCAGCTTTTGGCCGCTGTGACCACCTACACAGCAAGCCCGTCGAATTAAGTGAATAATAAAGAAACTTACTTCTTGTCGGTGATGAAACTGGGGTGGTGAATGTATTAACTATCTGTTAAGTCAAGCGCCATGACGCAAGATGGGAGTTATGTCAATATGCGTATATTACCTTTCGCAGTGCTTCAAATATTATCCAAACCCGATTACTTAATTTTCGCAATACAAAGATTAAATGATGCTGCGATTAGCACGTCAGCTTCGGAATGATACCTATGGGCTTATAGTAACAGCAATGTGTGTGAGCGCAGACGTTGTAGTTTTTTGTGCCAGTGGTGTGAATGATATAGTGAATGGTAACTGGTGTAGGTAATGCATCTGTCTGTGGATATGTCTAACTTATCGGTCTTCAGAGATTGCTATTACATATGTGCTGCGAGAGATTCTCTGCCTCAACACCTAACGAAGATGTTGCTTAATGGTAGAGTAAACAATATTGCCAACAGAAGGTCATCACGATTGTCATGCATTTTGAAGCCCATACAGAAATATGTGGTTGCTTGAGTGTAAGCATATATATGAGTATAAGCATATATATATATATATCTAATATATTGCAATTCATAGGATAAAATTGGACATGAACAATGGTGTCAGGAGAGTTCGTGGATTATATGGGAATAGTTAAAGCCCAGTTATGAAATTAGTATATAAATGTATGACTGCTAAACAAAGATATATGATATTTTAACGTGCTCTTATATATTTTAACGTGCTCTTATATACGACATTGCATGATTGCAACCAGATAGAGATTCTGATACAATAATGGTACAGAAAACATATGTTGCTTTGAGATTATTTGGCCAAATTGAGGACATGCATATTTATATTGATTGAGTGAGGCAACAATGTCGCATGTGACAAACGCTTCATATGTGTGATTTTATATTCAGCTAAGTAGTTGAAGGGAATTCGAAAAGTATGCCCAGTAACTGGCTATGGGTAAAAGGATAGGTCCTCATTGCTCGACCATCTCACAATGACAACCTTGTCACCAAATATACGAGCGACGATGACGATGCACTTATAACAGGGGCTAAGATGCTCTGGCGCGAAAATGGAAATGTCGGATGATTTTCTCAGATGAAACAGAGACTGTGTCTAGCCAGGCATAAGTGTAATATAGACCTTGGCAGAAAATCGACATTACATGAATAAAACTGATGGCATGTTTTGCACCTAAGCCGTAATACACAGAAGACTATATTCGAATGAATATAATGGCAGATATGTGTTCCGTGTTAGGTTAATATCACTGTGTGCTGACGTGATCAATGTATATCACAACCAATATTTTGTGGTAAACCAAACATTATGAATCATTACTTGCCCCAGCATCGAACAGTCAAAAAACTTGGGAGGCGCTTTGAGTCCGAATGTATTCAAATTGGAATCCTTGGATATATCCTAGCACATCAGGTCGAGCGATAGCTATTGAATAAGGCCTCAATTCTTAGCAGAGCAACCAATAACGGCGGCTACTTCTTGGACGAGGTTAGAGACAAGCTACTACAAGATGCATCACCTCGTGTGAGCCCAATGACTGATCCAATATTAAAATTGATAAATATTATCTTTGCTATCAAATCTTGTCAACCCGTTCCTTCTTGACTTGGTATTACCAATCACGACGAAAGATCATTCTGTTGAGGTCACCAATGTAACAACTGACGTTAATTAATATAAGGTTGTGACAAAACTACTGATATCACCTGACATGCCAAACCCGAAATTCACCCTCAAAGCAGATATTACCATTATATACTGCGAAACAGGCACCTCGATGAGCCGCAGGCTGTCGAAATTGTTGACATATGTAGTAATTCAGCATACGGGTAGGATTGTGTATGTAGACAGCATGGCTAGGTATCGGCATGTGCGCATTCCTCCTGCTTTACATGTTTTGTATTCCGAGTTGATCGGGGTAATCCTTACTCCCTGCCAAGCTCCATGGAGATATGGACTGCTATAGTAACGACTAAAAACGCTGTAGTGTACGAGGCTGGGCTTTTTGAATCACAGCAGATACATTGATTATCAGGCAACCGAAACAGAGATACCGTGTTGCCATCATCAAAAATGGAAGTATGAATTGAACGCCGTGATTTTTTTTGTGAAATCTTCTGCCTTTGTGTAGATGCCGATTAAATCGTCCTTTACAACGAAATCCATCAAAATGGTACAGCGCGCAGTTTCATTTTGATTAAAGTTGTTTTGGTCCTTGTAGCATTGGCATTGGCAGGGTCCAGCGTCTGCGGTTTTATCAATATGCAATACATTAAGTGCTGTATGCGTTTTTGATGCCCGCAACCTCCATGTTGCGGAGTGCACATTACGGTACATGGTGAGCCAGTATATTGCTTGCACCCAGATAGTGTATCTCATTGATGATGATGAGCAATGTATTTGCCTGGTTGTACCTCCACCTGTAAGAAGTGCCACCATTATCGAGTAACGATGATGGACTGCTGTTACGCTTCCAACACTGTCTCCCATTATCTGTTGAGCCACCGAAATACGTGTTTGGTTACTTTATAAGGCCATAATTACCCTTTAAGTCCTAATGGACCATTGTCGATTACTGCATCTGTGAACAGATATCCAGGGCAGGGTTTATCTGTTGGCGTAAGTACATTCCTGAATCATCGCTGTGTATGCTCTATTTACACCCCTAAAAATGTTTACTCTCAGATGCAGCGCCGCAAACAACCTTTCCTCTCACTATGTAGTTATCAACATCAAATCAAACAAAGAAGCGACAGTGCATTTAAATCTTGGTAAAGTCAACCTAATTCTTATCATGGTTTCAAAACTATAGTATATTCCGATGTTGAACTGATTATTCAAATGGCTTCAAAACGTTTGTTTCATTTGGTAAAGCGTGTATAAAACAGCTGATTGTAGAACGGGACTCGGTCTAGGCATGTCTGCCGGCGTATGGCTCATGGTTTCATTGTAGCACTACTGATATATAATTCCTGATAGCATGCATATTCGTGATTGTCTAGCCTCGTGCCAATCATGACGTCATTCATTAATATGCACGTATTCAACCTTGTGTGGCCTTAAAGGGGACTGGTTGTAAAATAACCTGCTTGTAAATTGCCTTACGCTGTTTAATATACAGCATATTTCCATTCCCAAACTTGGTTAAATATTTTTGTCTGTTCTTTATGTTTTAGTTTCGATAGCTTGACTGATGTTTTGATCAAAGAGCACAAATATGATAAAATAAGAAAATATTGCCACTGGTAAAATAACCATGATATCAAAGCACAAGGCCGCCTCGTTTATCTAAGCAATAAAAGCTAGCAAGCGCGATAATATGAACCAGAGCAAAATGAACAGGCGATATAATGTAGCTTGTAGTGTCTGCAGCCTTCTGATATTGGCCATCAAGTTACTTTTGTTGCGCTGTTCCTTTGTTTTATCATTCATTGGTTATCTTTGAGAACAGTCCTGTTGACGCAAGGAAAAAGCTTGACAAATAAACTGCACAAGGATTTATTATATCTCTCAGACTAACAAACTATGCCATGTAGGAACATACAATTGATGGTCCCTCAAGCGTCGGTATTTGATAATTACCTGAATCATTTTTTGTCAAGAACTGACAATCTATATATCGTGCTAAAAAGCGTAACATAATATATATTTAAAGCATTCTATTTCCATTTGTTATGCCTCTCTCTTTAGCAAGCCGTTTCATATCTAAGTAAAACATTAAGGTATTTCATGATGTGCATTGGCCAATAGAGAGTAAATTGGATTGTGGATTACTAAAGCATCGTTAAAACACCACATTTCACATGTATTATATTGTGATCTGCCAACGCCAGTCTACCGCGCGGTAGTTTTGTTACTGTCTTAGAAATGTGAGCATTATTATAGGCAATGTTGTTCCGTTGAACGAGTGGATTAGTTGAGTAGTAGTAGTAACAAGTAGACTCACTCGACCTCCCTTGACAAATCTATATTGAGATAATATTGATTTATGACCATATGGTCTATCAGCCAATAAAAATAAGGATCAAATCATCAAAGATGTCTTTGCATTGCAACCAAACTGCGTTAGGTACCTAGGCTGCAGCTTAATTATTCACAGCCATTGAGACATATCAATTGAAATGACACATACTCAACAGGTAAATTTCATAACAAGCAACCTCATATAATTAAAGAGCTCCACTTACGAGCGGGTTATATGCTTTGCCCAGGCTGATTAATCAGTATATGCAGGCAGTTTCTCTATCCATAACAAAATAGCTATTGTTGCCGAACAATTGAGCTGTTATTTGCTGGTATAGTGTGACAATTTTGACATGATGTCGGCAGTCGTGTTATCGGAGTAATGCTGATGGCTGGTTAATAATAACGATATGGGTCGACTGATCGATTGATTAACATTTCTGCTAATGTCATTAACTTTCCACTTCCGCGTAGTCCATTTATATTTGGACGCCGCGACCGCTATGAACGTATCGTCATAATGTGGACCACCAGTGACGTCCCCGCAGTCAAGTGAGATAGCTATTGACACGCCTTCTTAACATAGTACATCACGGAGCATCTTAAAAGTGTATTGCTGTTCTAACGGAAACGCATCCATAAACAAAGTGTCAGTCATTTATTTGTTACAGTGTATTGTGTGTCTTTATGAAGTGAATGTACTCGACACTAGCTGGGTTGAAATGAATCACTGACACGCAGATAGAAGGAGTAACCTTCAGGTGAAACATATGATATGAAGGCATGTGTTTGTTTCTTAGATGATTGCTATTATTTAATTAGTAGTGTATTGCTTATTTAACTGTTTATGACGTCTAGGAGGATGCCTTATTTCACCCCTCTATCACTAAACAGCAAGTGACAAGGGGGTGTCTTCATGTGTCTGTGAGTGCAGCCATCACGTGTTATCGTTTTCCCGTTCTCAATTACATTGATGAACTTGAGATCAGTTAGACATTCGTTGATATAGTTCTTCTGTAGTGTCTGCACCCATACAAACTATTCAACTCATGTACAGACGTTAAATTCAGACGCCGTTGTGACCTAGATGCAATATGCATCATTTGACCAGTCTGCCACAACATCACCATACAACTCCATAGAATAGCAGCAATAAATAATGTTACTCAAACTAGACCTAATCACAGAACGCTTTTCGTCAGTGATAATGTTGGACAAGCGCTGGCAATTGAGCCGGGCCAAAGTTAAGGGGTAATTGCAGGTGATAGGTAGGGACGGTCATTACCTCTAACAAGAGATTATGATCCATTTGCTGGGCCTACCATGCCATTTACCCCAGCATACATATATTGTCGGATATGGATATCTTTGTTTCAACATCGGCATGAGAGCAACGCTTTTGTGCTGTTGGGATACATGCTTTGCTGCCTGTGTACCTATGACGGCTACATATTAGTCATTAAGGACATCATTAACTGTCATTCAGAGATTATGAAACCTCAATGCTATCCTATAAGGTTATGTGTGTGTGTGTGTGTGTGTGTGTGTGTGTGTGTGTGTGTGTGTGTGTGTGTGTGTGTGTGTGTGTGTGTGTGTGTGTGTGTGTGTGTGTGTGTGTGTGTGTGTGTGTGTGTGTGTGTGTGTGTGTGTGTGTGTGTGTGTTAACGTAGTAGAACTCCTCAAATGATACTTCCTTTAGAATGCCTCGTAAATGTATCAAAGTGTTATGTAATGAACACATATGAAACCGGGTGAGTGTTGTAATCGGATTTATTTCGGGGCAAATCGTCAGCTGATGGATCTCATCCCCGCCCACCAAGATCTGCGTGGGCAGAATGTTTGCTCCTTGATTAGCACGGGACGATATATCTGGTGCAAACTGTCGGTGGGAGGAAACGTCTGGATGCCGACCAACATATCAAGCCACTTGCACTAGTAAAAGCATCAACGACTAGTTTTTCGTTGCCGCATATGATGTATGGTTTAGCTATTGTTGTTGTTTGTTTTTGGTTTCGGGTTTTGATAAACAAACAACGAAAAGACGGCGTATACGCGGACTTTGTTATTGATGTATTCTATCCGTGAATTCGTCGACTTTATGTTGTGAATATCATGCAATTCTCCGTTCACCAACAAACACCACAATATATTTCTCAGTTTAACATAGTATAATTTGCATTGTCTTTAGCACCTAGAATACTTCTGACATCTTGCACCTTACTTAGGAATGGCGTTATATCCAGATCTTGACAATCTGCGAAATTGCAATATCTTACATCAGACAAGGTTTGTCCATCACCATCATACACGTAAGGCCATGTTAGTGTTCAGTTATGGAGGGCATATATCAACGTTAGCAACCAGTTATAAAGGGTATATATCAACGCTAGAGGACAGTACAGACCGTTATATATCCCCGGGTCAAACGGAATATCTGCGAAATCCATTGAGGTGTCGCAAATTGATAGCGCCGTAAATTGTTATCACTGTGCCGCATTCATAAGATTCTTTCGTCCCGTTATTCCGACCATCCCATTGGCATCGGATCCTATCCTGCTCTGCTATCTCCAGCATCAACCCGGCCGTGAATCATTAAGAAGCAGCAGTTTGGTCCGACCTAATCGTGAACACTTAAATAAGGATATTCATCTTATTAGGCATGTCATTACAGAGTATATATGCTTTTGAACATCATGCATTCGTGAACAGGCTCTCTGTACTTCATCTTATAATTGTGAGTGCCTGCTTATGAGGATTTGACCCATCAGTGACCCCACTGATGCAGCCGGCCGGATTCAGCCCATTAACCTATTGCCCAGCACATGGTTTTGCAGAGTAGACTATCATCAGCCTTGGCGATCGACATCACACACCTCAAAGTTGCTTAGTTATTCCAGCTTCATATACATGTAATAACAGACAGAAAAAGCAAATTTACTTTCGTTGTGGTTATCATCAAAGGACTAATATTTTGCATTCGAATCAATGAGTTTACAGTTTATTTAGTACATCAACGGAAAGTAACAATGAGGCATCAACTTCATTTTGAGGGCTCATTTTCGGTTTTTCTCTCTCTGTGTTCACCACACGGCTGACCAATGTGACTGCTGCTATACAGTGACCTTACTGCTACGTTTCCATGGTATTGACCTCTTGGCCGTCACAGTGGCGGTGGTTTTGTTGTCTTAGGCCACAAACAAATGACTTACACCAACCAAACGTTACCCTTGGGGCGCTGAGTACAGCTCATTTCCTGACGCTATTGATACTCCACTGCTGAACAGGATCTCGCTTGAGTGTGTTTCACGAGCACAACACCGGGACAGTGATACAACAGCCCTCACCAGATACAAACCGTACCCTATTTAGTCAGCACCTGTTGAGGACAAAGGCATTGGCTTGTTGTAGTTTTAAACAGCGGCACATAACCACATCCCTTATCAATGTTCAACGTAATTCAAATCTTTTACAGATCCGTTGATAAGCATACTTACACGATAAGTGATGATTGCGACCTGTGCTTTGAGTAGTACGGCGTCAACTCGCATGATGAACCCTGCACAACAAAATTTTGTGATGGTAATTTAACTAAATATTTTTAAACATTTTACGAATTTTCTATGCGCCAGCAGATAGCTTGGACCAACCCTGCTATCGTTTGATTACTCCAAGAGCTTGATCATGATAACCCTTTTGGCACCATTCTATATGTACATTATATTGCTAAGATCCATAAGGTCACATGCATTAATCTGCCCGGCGATCCAATAACAAACGATGAACTTTGCCCGCCGTCCTCGTGCCGTCATCTGATTCAGACCATCAGGCTGCAATTCATTGGCGCTGATTCACCTCTAATTGCCAGTGTGCATCCCAAGTAAAAGAAACGCCGGGATGCCTGTTTAGACTTTAGTTTCTCTAAGCCCAATTTGCTTTTCAATCGATCAATTATGTCGGGCGAGCGTTAGCAAATAACATTACTGACGATTGGATGGATTTGTTAAGCGGGACCACAGAATGAAATAGGACCAATCGCCCACGTTAGTAAACTGACCTTGAGTAATTTTGCCGGACAAGGAATATATTAATATCTAGAATTTTAATTTTCATAAGTTCTTGCATTCATATATTAAGCAATGAATATAATCCGCTGTCTATGTTCGTACAAATTCAGGGTCGCATACATTTAGTTTCCTAACGTAGCTGAATATAAACAATGGATTAATAGAGCCGAGTGCAGTTCACATTATAAGCAGTAATTTGGTCATACAATTCAATGCTTAAATGGAATTAGCTAATAAATGGATCAGAAATTACGTTTGGATGCAGACATAAATGTAATGTTTCTATATCTTCAACACGGCAAATTGGGGTTTGCGAACATGTCAGTGGTTACTGTCGTTAGTCAACGCAAATCGAGTGGTCTAGTAAGGCTGCTCTTTTGATAAGCCGAACCATATGACGTGGCATAACTTGTTCGACATATAAATGACGTGGCATAACTATATATTCGACATATAAATATATATATATGTATATATATATATATATATATATATATATATATATATATATATATATATATATATATATATATATATATATATATATATATATATATATATATATATATATATATATATATATATATCTCTATCTATATATATATATATATATTATATATATATATGTTACACTAGCTGCCATGAATACGAGTATATTGATGTACATTTTTCTGGTGCATAGCGCGTAGCTTTGGTGTGAAAAAACATACAACTGACCAATATGCCTTAGAAATCAAGTAAGCTGCTTGTAATTGATACCGATCGTAGATATTATTGATTATATATATATAGGAATACACCCGCGTTCCATAAGCATATATGTCATACATATGACTTCACTGCCAGTACGTAGCCGAGTAATGTTTGTAAGATGACTCTAGTCGCTACTGCGCTAATTCTGCTCAAACTGGCGATCAAGCAGTCGCAAAGCTTAGAAATATATAAATAATATATATATATATATATGATATCTATATTATGAGCTAGGCTATTCACCGAATCGTCACAACGCGACAATCATATTTATCACCCCCGGTAAAACGAATAAAGCAGCTAATTCTGTAGCAAAGCTTCGAAATGAACATTAGGAAATAATTGTGAGTATTGAGGCTATTCACCGAATCATCGCTGATATCCCGGTAAAGTTATCAAGGTGCAGAAGGTGAGCAATGTTCTCATCTCAGTCAGTGGCCAGCGCAGCTTATGATCCCCTTCTGATTGCTGTGCAAACCGCAGCTAACGCATTGCTCTCTTTGCTCTCCGAATCTTATTAAATTATGAATTCTATGTCTGGCAGATGACCATGACATCTGCAGCCAAAGACATTTATTCCCTTTTGATTGGTCCTTCGACCATTTTAGGAATCAGATGGATTGGATTTATGCAAATGAGCAGAAACCAGCGCATGAATTACCATCCGTACCACTCCTCATAGAACGAATACATATTTAGCAGCTACCGTGCTGATCCCATTAGCATAAGGTCTGCTTGACGTAATTGGCGCGGGAGCCAGGGAATTTCCGGATGAACTAGCTGCCATGAATACGATTATATTGATGTGCATATGTCTGTAGCATAGCGCGTAGCTTTGGTGTGAAAAACATATATCTGACTCATGTGCCTAAAGAATCAAGTAAGCTGCTTGTAATTGATGTCCATCGTAAGACACATTAATGCGCTATATTCCTCCTCAATACACGCGGATTTACGATGTGTATTTCGCGTCATCTGCGACCACCATAGAAACACGGCTTTTATTGTGCATATGTTATGTCTGAAGCTTGGTACACATTTACGCGTCATGTAACGATACATGTCGTATTGGCATGGATTAAAAACCATGCGAATTGAACACAAAAACCCACTTGTGATGTTGAACCATCCAATATAATCAAAATTAGCATATTTCGCTGCAGTTTCATAGAAAAAAAACTACTGGCAGCGCGTTACTTCCCTATATATACATTTATGTCGTTTATGAGTTATTTCCCGGGTCATACGGAACATCTGCAATGTCTACTGGTGTACAATCAGCATATGGCACCATGCATCGTTGTCCTTATAGCCCGATCCTACGATTGCTTTATCCGAGCAGCAATACCATTTTGTGATGAACGTAAAGGCGTGACTTTTATGTTTCATCAATTAATCTGGTATTTTTATTTACAAGGGCGCATTTAACTTGATTTGCTAACAAACCGTCCCTTAAACCACTGAACGACTGCAATGTAGAGCAACAAACCTAACCTATGACAATGTATAGACCAAATTGATGGCATGTTTTACAATAAATGTTTATTTTACGCTTTCGCTTGTGATAATATCTCAGTATGGATCTCAATGTTGGGCTGTGTAGAAACCTGATCAGTGGCACTTTGTGGCTTCATTTGTGCTAATTCGACATCTGCCACTAAAACTTTACTAAATGACAACATGAACGCGTCATATAATTAATGCTGTCTACAAAAATGCGAAACTGAAATCTTAGCACACAATTTGCAATCATCGAGAACAAATAATGTACTTGGACCCTAGGAGACAAATGATATATTTGTCTGCCATGCATGTGCAATGTGGTCGATAATATCTTACGGTAGTTCGTATTCATACCTGATTGACCCCTTCCTGTGACCTACTTCCTAGGTCATCAACACCAAACACCAATTGCAACTTATGTAAAAACGAGACAAAAAACAATTCAGTTTTTGCCCAGCGGAAGTCGCTAATTGGGGTTAGATTTCAAGACATTCGCAAATAAGTGTCTCAACAAACCTGCATTTATGGTAATTTGACGTATGTTGCAATGCACGGGCACGAACAAGACCGGGTATTGTTAAATACTTTTCCGCTTCTTTTAAGGACAAAGCTCAATGATATTCGCGCAATGAAACCCTCAGCTCAGAGAAAGGGAAATGCGCAATGAAGAAGAGCCTCAGGGCAATACACTACACAGTCGAGCGGTTGTTATTGGTTTAACTCTTTTCAAATACTGCAATTGTGAACATAGAACATTGTACCAAGATCACCAACTCAAAGGCAAATCGGTCTGATTTCAGTTTGCAGTCGCTCTCAACGAACTATTCAATCGCAAATTCACAATCATCTTCACCATTTGTATGTGCATTTACGACATTACTCTTCACCGAACCTCATTCTCCACGCAGATGATGGGATTGCTAGCGTTGTCGTTGTAACCATATATCAATTATATAAGTAGCGATGCGGCCTTTTGTAATCACTTGGACAAATACTTCTGCACCAATATTTAACAGGCAATATGATAACAAGGTTAATGATAGCGTTTGTGCGACGCAGATGGCGCTGTGAGGACGACGATTCAAATGAAATGTCGTAGTTTCTAATGACATATTGGTACACGAGACAAACGTAGTTTGTAGTATTTTCCCATGTAAGTATTAGTTTGTAGGTCACACATTGATGAAACTCATGGACGCTGAGTGTTATTTTAGCATATAAAATATCAATAACAATATTGTATTGTTGATAAAACTTTACCCGCATACAATCCATCATGAATTAATCAGATATTCGATTGCTAATTTATTTATTGTTTAATTAATTGGGTTTATTCCGCAGACACGGAAATAACATAAATTCCAACGACCGGCAAGTTTATTTGACCAGGGCGGCCATTTATTGAGTGTGCAAAGGAAACAAATTTTGCGCGTCGCGATAAGAGCACAGTCGGTTCTATGGCAAGGCAATTCTAACCTGCCAACAAGTTCCCAGAGTGTGCGACAAGTGGAGCTCATCTAATCGTCAGCGACGGCACTGATGTTTGTACCATTAATGGCTCGTCGTATATTGTTGACATTCTCAAGTATAGATGGCTCGGTATCGGCTGCTCTGGAAACATTATACCGTCTACAACCAGCCACCCACAAGTAACAGTGCTTGAGGCCCATGATAGGAGAGCAGTTGCTCTGCAACAAAAGGTTTCAACAGACATACAACGATTATCTTGACAAGCTCCTACTCGGATCGAATTGTGCCTGATATCAGCCAATGACAAGGTATTGCATTCTATAGACAAGCGACTAATTGCTTTGACATCTCGTGAGCTGTTTTGCCGTACGACCGATTGCATGCATGACATTTGCATGTACGAGCGATCCAAATTTAGTAAAAAAATAATGAATCAGCTTTTTATTTTCGATGGGGGTGGAATGGATGGGGTCCATTAACGGTAGCATTTATAGCGCATAGATTACCTTACTCCAGGGATTGATTGAATGATCATGCTCATATAGAGAGAAAACCATCATTGCTTGTCGCGCTTTCTGCTCTTTGCTAATAGCGTTGTCTTCTTACAGAGGTTGTTTGAAATAACACTGTGTTTGATATGCATTCAAATGATAACACATAATAGTATACGCGAGCAGGCTGGTGCGTTTAGCGCATTCAAATGTGACTGATTTGTTTATTGCAATTATGAGTACGTTTTCAGAGAGAATACTATTCAGCACCAACGGATTCTATATTGTCTGGCAGGGCGATTTGTTGTTTGAGGAAACAAAGCATGCTTATTACAGCTTTCCATCAATAATCACCATCATCACGAACATCACGCTTTATCTGATATACCTAAAAGTCGCTTACTAAAATTTTACACCGTCGAATGACAGCTGCTGGGATGTCACATTCGGGTAAAACTTGTTCACTGTTGCAAAGTCTTAGGTGTGTAGATCAACTTCACGTTTGGTAGCACAAGCATAATTATAAAAATCCCGACCACAATTCGAGTAAATTATAACGAAAAAAAATGAAGACGAATAGCGTGCACGGCGTCCAGGTGGCGCTCCCATGTGCCAAGACGATCAGGGTCACAACGCCCAAGAACACTTTACTCGATTGTTCCAAAATAACTTATGTGCAGGTGAACTGTATGATCATCGAGGTAATAGCCTTTTGTTGTGACGCCGAAGCACCAGAAGCGTATCAGTTAATGCAGTACTACTGTTTTGGCTTTCAATCATCTGTCGGTCGACAGCAAGCAATTATATTCAGTGACCCTTATAAACAAATAAGGTCAACTGGAGTATCATACGGGGATCATTGATGAATATCTCTCGTGATGGACGCGCGGTGACTCACAGCGCAAATGATTGACCCGAAATATGGCACCGCCCTCGTGGAAAATTAACTATAGATTAGCATGGAGAGATCAGACGCACATTCTGTTGCTCAATCCAAAGACAACGATTTGACAAGATCTTAATGGCAACCTGGCCAGTTGGCGATTCACTCTGCATTCGCCAAGTGCAGTGCACAATGGTACTAAAATTGATTAATTGAGCAGATCACTAGGCTTATTGAGGGGGGAATCTGACCACCAAATGTACATTATTTGACTTGCAAGGAACGATCTTGTAATTGTCACCATTGGAAGTTTAGCAAGATGCATGTATTATCACAATTGCAGGATAGCATCGACGGTTTAAGTATAATATAACGGCCTGACGCGGATGGCTCTGAACAGACGACGTGATAATTTTGATAATATGACTGTTTCCCTAGCCTGCTCCCCTTCACTAATTCTCGCTATAAATGCACGTCGTTGAAATGATAAACGTATCAACGGCCATTACATCGTCGCAAACCTGCATTGCAGTTCTAAACTTGTGGGTACAGCTTTAGTGGACACCAACCGTCTATTGTCGACATATATGTTGATATTGGTGGTGCTTGCTGGCTAACATATACAGCATGTACCATTACATAGGCCGTTCATTAATCCTGTCATCTAAGAAACGTCGTTTTATTCACACTAAGACCATCTCCCCAAAGGTTTTGTTACTTTTTGGAAATGATTTGTATATCGAAGCCTTCCATAAGTAGAAAAGAGAAATCAGAATGAACTTTTCAAGCTTTATTCACCAGGCAAAAGCTGTTGCTCTTTTTCACATATATACTTTGGGAATAGTGCTTTTTTATATGAGGTTTGTCATGAGATGGCAGGATAGCTTTCTTGAACTTTATATTCCACAAAGTGCTGACCGAAGTAACGACCAAAACAGAACCAACGATCCAGTTATTTATGTTCAAATTGTGTCCGATCAACACAAATTACCAGGTATGTTTCTTGATGATAGCCGTGAATACCAAAGTGATAAGTAAACAGGAGGATAAGATAAAAATTGCATAAATCAGACCAATGTGCTCTCGTGTTTATCAAATGCAATATGTGTCGCGGTCGTATGACGATTATATGGACTTACAAAGTTACACATGCATTTGTATGGCTTATGGGTACGTGATTGCGCTCAATATGTATTGCACGACATATGCTCTTGTGATTTAAAACAGTTATTCTTTTAAGAAACTGGTTAACTGATAATGTGACGGGCAAACCCTTGACATGGCAATTACCCGCAATGTACTACCAGAGCGAGAGGCACACCTCCCACCTCCCCCAACACCTTTGCGTTTTTCCTTACTAACAAGCAAGCCACTGCATCGCTGCAATTAAACAAAGGGGGAGTTTTTGATATATTTTAAATTATCGTAGATCCATGAGATACGCGTCGTGATTCTGTACTGTGTCATTTCATAGAGAGGGAAAAGAAATACAAAATAGATGCTTACCTCTGAACAATTATAATGCATATTCGAGGCGTTATCGTTCATGCGATTCACTTTTCCCATATTTTCGGCGGCCTCAGATGTCACCTAGAACAACGTACATAGTGGTTTGGCAGATCCAAGAAGAAATAAGCCAATGACTCTGTGGTCCCTTTTAACGAATCACGTTCGTCATTGTCATTTCCTGTACTTGTCCGGCATATCCGATCCATTGAACAGATAACTGCTACTAATCAATACGAATCGAAGACGGAATGGCGTTACCACCGTTCCCTGTTGTAAATCACTAACCTACCGACCTGCAGCCGTTTTGGTTCCCGCAGTAGTCCACTGACATTATCATAACAACTTATATAGAATCTGCTGGTTCGACAGCATTCCCACGAATCTTAGATTAGACTAGAGACCTTTTTGAGCATGGAAAAATGACGGATAAATTATCCTGACAACGAGCCAATCATTGTCAACGATTCACCCCTTGCGACGCCCTATCATTTAATATACCCTGGTAAAACCACACTATGCCGGGACTATTTATCTAGAATAAATTGACATAAAGGGTAATATATGTATCTGGAAATCGCCGTTTGATGACACGCCTTACACAATCTATCTAGTTGCCACCTCAATTCAGCCCATTATCCAATGCTTGTGTAGCATGAATGCTGCAGTAAACTAACCGAAAAACCTTCGTGACTTAACCCTCTATCTTCAACAAACGGACATCAAAGCAAGCTGGGAATTTCTAGCAGACATACGTACATGGTTCACTATTACTATGCGTGACTACACTATGTCCGTACATAGTATGGTCAATAATGCATATTAGCGTCTTGATTACATGTTCCAAAACATTTAACTCGATGAAGAAAAGCAGTGTAGATGTCGTGTGGGCAGCAATTTATGATATTATACTTAACTATTGCTATTTACGATGTCGATTAATGCATGATTCATTATAGCTGCTGTCCAAAGAATCCTGAGATCTGTCACAATGCATTTTGCTTATGCATAGTTGTGTTCATCATCGTTAGACGTTCGGTTAGAGTTTCAATCATTATAAATATCTTAGGGAGCACTGATGAATTTTAAAGTTAAAAAGAGCATAAACCAATCAATTATGCCAAATGATTCTATAACCCTCTCTCGTTAGATGAAATCAAAGGCCGAGAATATGTATATGATGATACGTCGCTTCCATAAAAGCACGATGCAGAGTATGCTTCTCAGCAATGAATGACATATTCGATATATATATAGATATATATATATATATATATATATATATATATAAATATATATATATGTATATATATGTATATATACATGTATATATATATATATATATAAATATATATATATATATATATATATATATATATATATATATATATATATATATGTATACATATGTATATATATATATATATATATATATATATATATATATATATATATATATATATATATATATATATATATATATATATATATATATATATACATCAGTGTTAACACTTTCATATTGCACCCGTTTTTCTCGATCTGTGGTAGCAATTTTTGAGATCAAATGAGGTTCGTAAATGGTTTATCAGAGGTAATTGTACACCATGATATATGGTGATTGTCCTTGACAAAGCGCCGATGCTTCTCAAAGTACGATACAATGGATGCATCGTCATGGGAATGACATTACAGCTCTCTTAGTATGACGTTAAAGTAGGCAGTCAGGTCCACAAGACAACATCAAATGATGATTAATGCCTCCCAATGGTGTCATGTGACGACATCGAACAGAAACGATAGATATTCGTGTGTGTCCGTGTGCGTGTACGGAAATACTCCCGTGGAAAAACGCGTTAACATAACTGTATACTTCGATTTTGGCCTAAACGTGATATGCGTCAGTTTATCCATCGAATAATTACTGCCTGACTGAGTCGCCAGCTTTAGTCATCATAATTATCCTTGAGTCCATTCTGTCGTTCTACCACTTACCCCACTATTCTTACTTGTCCTAATTTGACCATTATTGTTTCACTTTAAAAATGTCTTTTTAATACTCGATGAATAGATACATTTATAATAAGCCGAGAGAGACTGATTTTACCAACGGATTTACATAAATAACAATTGTTAACCACGATCCCTTTACATAATTTATTTTGCATCAGGCATGTCATTGGAAAGTAAATGCTCGTCAGCCAAATAACTATGTCCTTGTTACTTACACTGAGGAACATCTTTGGAAATAAAGTCGCATTTCGTGTGCATTTTCATAAATGAATGCATCAAACAAGCTCATGTCAACAAACAATATAACGGGACCAATGCAGTTTTGTGTCGCGACTTCTAAGTGTTTAGACCGACATTGAATTCATCAATGTGTAACAATGTCATCTACATATTTATTATGTCATATTTTGTACCATGAAACACGACATATAATGCTACGAACTCGATTGCAATAACTTTACTTCTTCCGACTCTATCACTGACTTGTGTTTAATGTGTCTCGTACATAATAGGACTGGTGATCAATCAGCCATATAGTAACAGATTGGTCCGTAGCGGTTGGAGCAATGGTGGAACATCCTAAAGTACGAGATTATATGTGTAATAGAGTTCCATCCAAAAGAACGTAAATTAAACGTGCCGAAACGTCAGGGGCGATTTAAAGCTTCCACAGGCCCGTACGAAATGGATGCCTCCCATACATGCCTCATTGTCATGCTTTCATGATTCGCCTTAATTAGTCAGCATTAGCCTCACATGCATTTCACCATGACGATAAGGAACTGGAGCAGTAATGCCGTTGCATTGTATGATCTATCCCATAGCTACTCTCTGCACAATAAAATCAATGCCCTCTCAGCCAAGAGCCCCTGCAAGATTAATATTGATATGTAAAATATAACCATAACGTCGCCAGGCAGTCATCTGCTCCTCAGTTAAGCTGTACATAAATTGAATAATGCTCCATGTTTGATGAGCCATGCTTATTGTTCAGCATCCTAGTATGGAATCACGAAGAAATCATAGTAAGCACTGGAGCTATACGTCAAGGATCTACACGTCAAGGAGCTACACGTCATGGAGCTACACGTCACGGATCTATACGTCACGGATCTACAAGTCACGGAGCTACACGTCACGGAGCTACGCGTCAAGGATCTACACGTCACGGAGCTATACGTCACGGAGCTACACGTCACGGAGCTACACGTCACGGAGCTATACGTAAAGGATCTAAGACAAACATATGCAATGGGGGAGATGCAGTGGGCTACCTTCTGGACAGTTTGAACATCTATGCTCACTATTTCCTCAGCTTCCTTAGTACAATATGTAGCAATCATGCAATACAACACATTATTGAACGTGGAGTCAATTATCTAATTGCGAACCTCCTTAATTAACTTGTTATGCCGCCGATACAACCCGTCGCATGAGTTCATGTATCTTAGATGTGTCGAACAAACGCAAGACAAGGCAAGAAGACGCTTTAAGACATGAGATGGATGCTTAATTCGTTATCATACGAATAGGTTAGGTTTTGAGCCATTGCGGATATATTTGCCACTGAGTATGATGTAGTTAATACGGTTCCAAAACAATTTCCTTCTTACAGAGCCATCGATATAGCTGGTACAGTATGGGAATAACATATGTCGCAACGTACCGTATAATACGCATCGCACTTGCAGCACATATAAGTCACAAAACTCGTTGTGTAGGAGATGCATGTCGTCATCTGCGTAGAAACTTATACAATATATGATCAAACATATGACGTTTTCAATGAGTCCTTCGTACCTGATGCTCACGACAACGTTTAATGCAACTGATCAAATGAGACGATTATTTAGCGGGCGACATCATTTAGCGGAGCTTCATATTCACGCCCTATTACTTAAGTGCCCAGGTATTGGGATCAGTGCTAACAATATTAATCCAGTGATAATTTCTGGGCGGGTGCAGGGCGAGTGAAACACCACTGATGCTTATGGCGTAACCTTGGCTGCTTGGTCAATATACTAACAATTAATTACCTTGATTCAGTTTTCAGTGCAGGCCTCGTACGAGATAATAGATCCACACGACTACGCCGTTTGAGATCCAGGCAAAACAAAGTGAACTGCATTCTTTTCTTGTGAGTGTCGGAAGTATCATATCCGCGGATCTAATAATGGGACAGGATTATTGCAAGTTGTTCATGTTTCAGATTACTTGCTGAAGTTCGTAGAATCTTATGCATCGGTCTCATAAAATCTCTAAAACCGAAAAGTTTAAATTGGAATAAAAATGATTCTAGAAACCTTGGTTCGTTTTCATGTGAACTCTTCGTATAAACATGTAAATGAGACTCGGTCAGAACGAGATCACTGTCATCAGCTTTGATCAGTCGGCCCAGAAGGTATCACAGCTTTACATCTTAAATTAAAGAGTGGCATTGTCCGTCTATATAGCTAGAGTAACGAAGTGACTGCAGTGTGTCATTGCTCTTCCATAAAGCCTGAATAAGGCAGTCACAGTTATCATTGCTGTTCTATATAGCCAGAGTGAAGCAGTGCCAGTCAGTGTGTCAGTGCTGTTTATGTACCGAGATTAAAGCAGTTGCCGTCAGCGTGCCATTGCTCTTCTACACAGCCAAAGTAGAGCAGATACAATCAAAGTGGCATTGCTGTTCTATACAAACAGAGTAATGCAGTTACAGTCTGTGTGTCATTGCTCTTACATATAGCCAAAATTACGATTTAGAATGCGCTAATTATATGCAGCTGCTCATATCGAATTATTTCTGGTGCATGTCTCATTGGGCATTAAACTATTTACAAAGAATTGCATAAAGTTGCATGCATGTTCGCGTCTTCTCGCTCAGCACGTGATGTTCCAAACGTCCTGTCATATGTTTTGTGAATAATTGTTACAATAGAACTAGCTTATCTTCTCTTGGTCACCATGTGTACGAGCATCAGAGACCAAGCTCCCTATGCAATGGCAAGTCAGCTTGGCACGATGAGACTTCAAACAATGCGAACACCTTGATGATGCAATAACAATCACGCTGCAAATATAACAATTGTGATCCTATCAAGCTAGGCAAACTTTCCTCGCCAACTCAATAAATTGCCGTTTAAGTAAATCAATCTAGGCGCCATGGAGGCAGCAGTTATTTTATTACTGTAAAAAGTATTCACCCTCCGCGTTTGTGCAGCAAATACCAATACTGTTATTACTCTTCGAGTGCCTCTATTTAAACGACCAAAATGGTGTTTTTTACAATATCTTAAGGCAACAAAGGTTAGAGGGTCCAACTTGTTAGATAATGTTTACTGAGCATCTTAGACGGTCGCTGATAAGAAGGCCGGTATACGCGGTTGAATTACTTCTTTTAATTCCCTCACGAGTGATGGAATTCACCAAATAATCAATACTTATTCTGAATGTGGGGGAGATATTGAAGCACTGTCGACCATGGTATTTCCCCTTTCTGATTCTAAACTTGCAACTGAACATATCGGCCTGAGGATTATATTTTGCCCCCGAGCGCCATTTCCGACAATTTGATTTCTTTATTATCTTAAACACCGGGCAATTCGAGGCCACCAGGCTAAATATGTGACAAAGCTTTTGATAAATTTAAGGACAGACCCCTCAAACACTCCACGCAGGAACGTACCTATATCATTTGCAGGTATCCTTGACACGTGGATTCAGACACCCAAGCTTTCTCGTGGCGTCTAGAGTGATAAGGTACGATAAAAACGATCGAGGACTAAACGCATGACATTTGCTTAATGACAGACACTAAGTTAACTGATATTATCGAGTATACTTCTATAATGAATTACGCGAGATCATTGTGAAAGTGACGCTTGAATGGTTTGCATCAATAAACCTTGTAAAAACAGTTGGAACATACAAAGTGCAGATAAGCTTAATTTATTCACGAACTTGTACGGTATATATTAACTTGAAAAATAATGTTTTATTTAATTTTGTTCTCAACATTTAAAAAAAAAAACAGACAAGGATACAAATTTTACCCCGGGTACGTCCATTATGAACATAACTAGCAAATATGTTTTTCTTTGTATTAGTGGTTGTTATAAATTCATGCGAAATATAGCGTCTGGAATTGCATGCATACTTGTTTGTATACACGCATTGCCCTAATACAGTACGTACCTTAGTATGCCTATAAAAGTCAACGCTTCAGTTACATTCATTCTGATTCGCTGACGCAACTCAATTGAATGATGATCATAGCGAGTGGTATCAGTTGATAACGGGCGGAGTACAGGTGATTTATGAGCGAAACTATGTAAATCAGGGGCATTTCGTTTTTTCCTCAACTTGATCAAAGGATGGATGACTAATCGATTCGCGCTGTATATTTCATATTTGCTTATTTATAGGAAACACCATTCTGTCTACGTTCTCGTTTGCCATAGCCATCTGTAACTGACGAATCGGGTTATCGCCTGCTGCAATGTATTGAGTTTGTTCAGAGCTAAATCCTGATGAAATATGTTTTGTAGTGGAAATGAGCTCCAAACCAACAGAGAGAGGAAGAAGCGTCAAGTATCCGGTGATTAGATATATCATGGTGTATTGCATTGGTATCGTTGAGATAGCCATATCCAAATAGCTTGATTGCCGTTTTTAAAAGTTTAGTCATTGGGAACACGCTTATAATTGACTCCCATCCTGACAATCATCATTCAGTCTTAAGGCGTACCAACATGAAGCGATGCCACTTCTTTTAGCCGACTGCCCTCAAAATATGGCCTGACGTTAATGGAGTCAATAAACATAGGTATGCTAATTTTGCCGAAGTGTGTATGCATAGCTGTATTTTTTTAATTGTGGCGGCGCTTAAACGTTCAGTGCTTTATCAGCACAGTCTGGCAATGCAATTGTTATGCTAGCGGAAACCAGCGCAAAATTGCCCTCCACGTCGGTCTTCGTGTATTGGATATGCGTCCAGCTGTTCTCATACCGACCTCAATAGAGCTTGACGCAAGCCTGGGCATAGATGAATGCATACAGATTACCGGAATTCATGGTTGCTTTATAACAACACAAGCGGAACAAGAACATTATACCCTTATATCCAAACGATAACCAGTTTTTAGTGAGTATTCATTCTATGCAATGTGTTGAGTTTCGCAAAATGAGAAAGCATGGAGAATATTGCGCGGCAGTTGAATATAATTGTCATGGAGATTCAAAAAATCTGACTCATCTTGTCGAATCGCTATTAGAGATAGTTAAGCGATTAGTTTAATGCGAAGAGAGATAGATAGATACGTCACTGGGCTGATGGGTAAGTAGAGGAATACATGGATAACCGTCGGTGAAGGCAGGTATTGCAAAGCCGCCAGGGATTGCAGGTATTACATATCCGCTGTAGAGTGCAGGTATTGCAATTGCACATATGAGATAAAGCACTGTGTCGCCAAAAATGTAATATGCGAACATGTTACAACAGTAATATCATGTGCCGAAAAGAATAAACCCCGTGCAAAACAAGCCATTCCATATGCTGCATAGTCAAGCATTGTGAAAATAACGCTTTTATAAAGATGAAAATCGTATTATACATTTGGTGGCAAGAATATCATCCTGATCCTGAGTTTAAATGAACTTGGCGATTGTAACAGATACTGCTTTCGGCTAGCTGAGAAGCTTATGAACAACCTGCTGACAGTAGCTGTCACATTTATTCCTCGTATGCCACCTGGGTTAATAACCACACATCTAGTTTCTCATCACAGCTTGCTACTTGATGAACTCGTGGCACAGGATCCCCTTATACAATAGGTATATATTGCATATAATTTTTACGCGTATTTATATTTTGAGTTCATATGTACACTTGCAACATAACGTATGCATAATTTGTGTGAGCAGAATGCACTAATCGATGTCGTAAATGGTTCAAATTATTGCGCTCTCCCATGCATCCCACAAGCTTATCTATTCCGCACCATTTCCTGGTGTTTTATTTGTGAAATGCATCCAATTCTCTCTGTAAGCCTTTTAAAAGTCATCTGCTGTCCCCTCACGGGTGAAACATTCACGCTGAGAAGTCTAGTGATAACACGTGTTTTGTCAATCAGTGGTTTGGGTAGAATACTGCCTGTGATCTAGGTTTTGCATAAGGGTCTCTGACATTACCGGTTCTTGACTGTTTTGGGTCGCACGATTGATGATGTAGGGCGCAAATCCTCGAGCTAGGGTTTTGTGATATGATGTTCTACTAGGAGCACTCATAGAGTAATGCATCAATCAATCTGACATGACCCGATAGCACAGTAATAATCGCCTAGATATTCGTTGCATCGGTTCACGGCGTCTGAGTGGTAAGATGACTTAAAATGAAGTTATACAAACAGTGTATACGCTAGCATTAATCATGTATGTTGATTTTAATTTGCATTCATTTGTAAACTTACCATATACTTTTAGTTTTGCCTAAAGATAATAAAGAACTCAATACCTTTAACAATTGCATTTAAGATTTAATCCGCGTTTTTTTGATGAGCATTTATGCGTAACAATGTATTTGTCATTATCGCGCCGTCAAAGGTAAACATGGTGAGCTGGCAGTCTGATAGGCCTTAATTCGAAAAGATTAAAATCAACAATGTAGATAAGGACAATACAGGCAATACGGCATTACGGCATCTAATATCCAATCAAATCGAGAAAACAATGCATATAAACTAACAACCTAAAACACGTTGCTTTTTTCCTGTGTTGGTCGCTGTGTTGTGTTTCGTTCACTTGTGCTGCAAATAATGAGCAACTATGTACACATTGTTATGAAACTTGTGCCACAAATCTACTCTCTAGACTATGGTACGATCGTATATTCCTTGTTGCGTCAGCAGAAAGTATCAGAGCTGTGGTGGAGAAGCTGCCAGTTTTGTAGGTCAGCAGATATTGGTACAAATGACGCTGATTTTGCGTGTAAAGAGAACTTTATACACAATATCCAGAGCAGTGTCTACCCGTACAATATTCTAATTCAAGGAACAGTGATAAAGCCATTTCGCTGAGAGCTCGCATCTTATTTCACTATGAATATCTATCAGTCGACTTAACTGTGGGTGGCAGTAGCTTTATAATCAGTTGAGACGTCATTGGTCGAGAAGCCTTATAAGATGACAAGCAGCCTAAAGTTTAGACAAATAGCTCGACCGATTGCTGGAGCACTGATTACAGGGCATGATGGATCAAGGGGACCCGGTGATACGCCACAACTAGTCGAGCATACGATCCATTTGCACACGCCAAAAAAGCGTAATTTGTTAACTACGATATATAAGCAGATATACGTTTTGCTGAATTCGGATGTCTTTGCTTTAGTCGAGTCACTCTAACCATATGTGACAAGCTCCCACTCTCCATTGAATATAAGAGCTCAACTGATTAAGTGCTTCTGTTGGGTCAATTGGATTGACAATGGAAAATAGCACATTCAAACACAAGTCACATTTCAATAACAGAACCTCATTGCACCAAAGAGCGCCGTGAATCATTGGGCGGATTCCGACACTGCAAATGCATTCCGCGAGATGATGGTATTGATGTAGAGAGTGCAATCGAATCAAACACATGGACCTGATGAATACGTGCGTGGATTGCTGCTCACATGGAACATGAATATTGACGGGAGGTAATGTAAGTTGCTGTCAATTTACATTTTAGTTCGAGACAATTCGATAAATAGCTACTTATGGACCAGCAGTGCATTGTTTGCCCCCAAATGGCGAAAACAGATTTCTCTTGTGAACATAGTGGGCACTTCTATTCCCCGTGTGACCGATTCCAACACGGTACACCAGATGGTGCGATTGCTGGCGCAATATGCTATGAATAATGAATGTAATTGAAATGACACCTCAGGGAGGAGGCTTCACGAAATAGGTCCAGACAGTGCAGCTCTCTGTGGTTTGCATTATAAATGATATACCGTCCTGTGCCATAGTCATTCTCTTCTTCAATTTGTACCTAAGTGGCAATAGCCTTTTCTACACCTCAGTCTATTTCGCAATAGGGTGTAAGAGCTTGAGGGCTGCATATAATGCGGTTTATCACAGTTAGAGGGTTACAGATCAGTGATTTCGCTGAAACTGTAGGTATTGGCTAAATGACAAAATGTGTTGAAATGACTACAAGTTGCACTAAGTACTCTGGGTTTAGAAGCACGATAAAATGGCCCAAATAGCATTGATCCAGTCACCAGGTTGGTGAACATTTATGTGAATATGATTAATTATCTGGAAACTAATAACGTGATAGTGTGCTGATTCATTCCAGTTAACAGATATAGAGTGCAATCAAGCTAGTTATATGTGCCTGACAGAGCAGCTGTTATTGTTGAAAATGTGCACAGTTTATTTTATTGGGATAATGGTTTCCAATATCTTTGAATATCAGTTTGATTGAAACGTATGAAATCAATAGTGGGGACTTTAATTAGCCGAGATCCATTACAGTCATTCAAACCTATTCATCCAGCTCATCAAACTGGACAGTAAGTGACCGTAGCTAAAACTTAGGTCACTACACCGGCCGATTGGAACGACAATCTGTTCATTTGTTAAATGGTTATAAAAAGTTTGCTCGCCACACTACCACGATTACGTGCCAAAATGTAGCACTAGTGATCTTAAAGCCAAATATCGTATTGAAGGGATAAGTGATTGGTACTAATTAATCAATGAAATCAAACATCCATTCATTTTAGAAAGCCTGATCCAACCAAATAAAGTATAACATTAAACAAACATTGAATACAATAATAAATAACAATCTACCAACTTCAATAAATTTTTTGGTGCATGAATCGGCCAAGTAGTCGGCTGAGTTGAACAGCTACTCTCAATTCATACCAATTGTGCGCATTTCGCAAACCCAGTGAATCAATAAATGTACGTCAGAGTCAGCTTATCTAAGCGCCATGGAGGCATTGTAATCTCTTTTATTCCACGTCTTTGAATAACAAAAGCAATCATCCTGCTTACTTTTTGTACCTCCTCTGTGAGATATATGATGGTTCTTAAAAAGTTTTGTGTCCACTCAAACTGCGACTTTATTTCACAAGATTTTCCATTCGCCAAAGTAACAAGGACATTAGCAGATTTTGTGTTTTACAATAAAATTGAATGAGTGCAAGGTAATCCATTAACAATAATTATTAATAAATGTATATTTGTTCTCATACTTGGTAACTTTGTTAGTTATTTGGCCGACGAGAATTTGATTCACGACGTGATTGTAATAAGTCTGAGTAAGAGCTCAAATAATTACGAAAATCAAAGCATACCGTCTAATCCTTTCTGTTGCGAAGTGATTGCGGATATTAACTAGCAATCGGGGGATAGTACATTGGCTGCTGCATCGTGTGTGGCTCGCCGATGCGACATAATTGTGCGATACACGATTATCACAGCCTTAAATATGTATTCATAACGGATCATCAAGTGAAGCATCAGTCATAACTGTCATATATGTAGGATGCTTGGCAGTACGTTGGCCATATATAACATCAAAAATTACTCAATTTGTGAACAGCATAACCGAGCAATATGCGTCTTATTGCCCATATATGGCTGTTGAACAAACATTGTTGAATACTCTTTGACCGCTCAGGGATTAGATGGTTATTGCGGAGAGGAGTGAAGTAAAACATCCGTGATGGCGGCCATATTGCCTCTTTATTATATGTGCAAGGCGATAAATGTATATGTAGCGCGCCATGCGCTCCATGGGCGCCATGTAGCTGACCAAGTCCCTTGTCTTATGTAATGCAAATGATTGTGTTGAACTTACTTTTATCTGGCGAAACAACAGATGATGAGAAAGAAAGACGCTCGTGTTGCCCCGTTTCCTTATGGCGCCTCCAGCGTTTGACCATAACACTTCGCAATTGCTTGGATTCTCATATCAGCTCGGGGTATATATATATATAAGTGAACCGCAAAAGCTGCTAGACTGCGCATTGTATTGTTTTAAGCCTTCACTTTCTCTAAGCATTGGGTGCGTACAGCAAATTGATAAGACGTTAAACATCTGTTTGGGTCAATGACGTTAGCGTATTACTCAATCATCGTATCGGCAATAGTTCCGAATTATTTGAATCCACGTTTGACTCTTTAGTAATAGTAATGATATGTACAAAACAGCATGACTCATCACTTATGCCAATAATACAGTTGACCTGATTTTGCCCGTAAGCATGGCCCCTGCATTAGCTTGAGGAAGAGTGGATCTCCATCAGCTCGGATCGTACATCTATGCCACGAAAAAGTTATTCCCATTGCAGCAGCAGCAGCAGCAGCAGCAGCAGCATCATTAGCTGCAATGGCAGAAAACGGGCACGATGGGAAATATCAATTGCGATAATTCAATGACTGCAATTGTTTAGACTCGGGATCTCCACCAGTTCCTCGATGTTTCGCTAATATTGTGGCCTAACTATGTTGAGAGGTTGTTTCAAATGAAAAGTTGCTAACCTATAGAGTATAGCTGCATTAGCGAAATATATATTACCATGCATATTATACACAGTGGTATACATGCGCGTACAGGTATGTTGCATTTGACGTAAAAGGGTACAACGGCATCAATACCTTGCACATATTAGGGGTTATAGTAGGACGTTCACCGTAGTCCCATGCAATAGCCAACATATGCGGCGCTGTATGTTTATCCATATCAGTTTATGATGTACCTATGATCAATGCCAACACAGAGGACCATCACTAGTGCAGCCATTAACGAACTATCATAATGTTATGTCTGCCTAGCTATTTTCGAGGTAAAATGTTGGGCAGATCTCTCTCTATACCGCGGATCCAATGCCCACGCAAGATATTGACGACGTGAATCGCCATGGCCAAGCTTTATTGACCCTGTCAGCTGACCGTAATAATTTGAGCATTGCTCAGTGTTATCAGCAGAACCACGTTTAATTATAAAAATAAAAAATTTAACAAGGATTTCAAAGGTTTGTTTGATGACGTGGCATTGATAATGATTGGCTCACTGTCATGATACATTATCCATCGAATTCCCATACTCGAAAAGATGTCCAGACAATTCTCAAATTCGACGGGACACCTGCCGAGCCAGTAAACTACATAAAAGCTGCCTTGATTATGTTAGTTGACTGCTTTGGGGACCAAAACTGTCGCACGTAGCTGAGATAATGATTTTAAACCGGGAACGGCGGCAATGTATTTCTCTCTGAGATTCGCATTGAGTAATCCCGGTGATCGGTTCTATAGATCAGCTATGCCGAACAAGTGCGAGACATGACAATGACGAATGTGATTCGTTAAAAGGGACAATGTTATGCGATTGGCTTATTTCGCTCTGCACCAACTATAGCATTTGGTACATTGTCCAAGATGACATCTCTGCCCGCGGAAAATATGAACAAAGTGAATCACATGTAAAATAGCGCCGCTGCTGTTCTTGTTAAATGTCGGGAAGTAAGCATCCATTTGTATTACTTCTGTCACTATAGCATGGCACATTGAATGATCACGACGCGTATCTCATTGATCTGAGATAATTGAGCGGTGAAACTTTCTGTTGCTTATGCTTATGTCTTTACTTGGATCAACAGAACACACTAATGCTAAATGACGTCTATTTGTCTAGTTGTTGTTTGCATTTCAGATGCTTTATGTGTCGAATGGTTCTGTCATGTTGACACATTAAAGAGAGCTAGTCCGCGACCCCATAGTATTACATAAATAACACACACGGTGTATATCTGTGAGAAAGGTCTCATTCGTATCTAAGGCATACATCGCTTCTGCGCTGACAGGATCAACAGATGGGTAGTGGTAAAGGTTATATCTTCTCTGTACATTCTGACGCTGAATAAGTATGATATACAAGGTCTAGATAACTAGAGATTGGTTATGTGGATCAATTTCAAACAGGATTTTAGTGGGTATCGTTTCTTTAAATATACGCAACCAAATAAGCGGCTGGCAACCAAATTAATCTTGCAAAATCCTCGTTTTATCGAATGAAGGAGTGCCTGATATTATGCATCTCCATGATGTTAACACGTTAGAGCTGTGGTGCTCTGTGAGATATCTTCTCAAATCCGGAGGTAGCTAGGCGATATTGCAACATAGTAGCAGTTGACGCACGTCGTGCGGCAATCTTCAGGCAATATTGGAAAAAACCGAACGTCTGAATATATGTCACCAATTGACGGTTGGTGTATTACTGAAATTGCACCCACCTGTTTGGAGCTACAATGCTGCTTTTCGACGATGTTATGGTCGTCGATACGTTTTCTATTGCAACGATGTTTTTTGATAGAGGTCAATAGTAAAGGGGAGTGGGATGTGGACACAATCACGCCAATCATCGATGACATCCATGTTCAAGATAGTGTCATTCCCGACTGTAAGAATGATCGTAAGTATCTGAAAATCGCTAAACGAATTAAGCAAAACTAGACAGAGACGCGTCTTGAAATACAGACTATATTATTAATTCGATTGATACCCAATGGCTGCGCATACATTTGCAAGCATCACACATGTATGGCTGGGTTGTTAAAGAGCTTGGCGTTGGCCAACTAAGCGGATCAAGGATATTAAGTGAAATGTAGTTATTTTGATGATAATTTTGCCATGATTGTGGTTTTACCTGAATCCGTTTCTAGGAGTGGCAAACCTCTGCGAGGAGCGTTTTGCACCAGCAGAGCATTCTGATCTCTTGGGAAGTACATAACGAGAGAATCAGTGCCACGGTGTTGCGCTGTGATGGTAAATGTATCCGACAGACAAACATGCTCTCCAAATATATGTACGAATGTTCCTGGCTAAATTTCCATTGATGACAATAGAAATCTGTATACTTAAGATGGCAGGCAACGCCAGTTTGCTCATAGTTTGCCCTCAATTAGCCTAGTGTTTTTTTTCCAAATGATCATATGTAATTATTCCGCGAACATAACATATTGTAGCTTACGTGAACATTGCGCTGTATCATGTGAGATTATTACATTAATGCATAATCGAATTAGCAAAATGCAGAACGCTATGCTCGAAGAGCAAATAAAAGGGAAAGTTATAAGCACTGCCTCGCTCGTTTGCAGAAACTCTTTGCTTTTTTACTTGGCCCTCGGCGAGAACGAAATACGACAATATTACACATCAGTTATGACACTGATCAGGCTCTGATGATTTGGCCAGTAATCATTGCACTCTGTACCTGGCGAATGCTGAGTAGATCGCCAACTGGCCAGGTGGCCATAAAGAAATGGCAAGTAACTAGCGATTTATTCACCATTATCTAATTACGTTGTCGTCTTGGGATTGAATGAATCAACACACGACTTTAATTACAGATTTAGTGACTAATCTCACCATGATTATCTAGTTAACTTTCCGCGACGTCACGCGTCTTATTATATGTCAGTTATTTACATTGAGTTTCATATCGCGACCATCACGAGAGACACCAATCAATAATACCCAAGTGACCTTGTTTAGAAATAGAGGTCAATGACAATGTCATTTTCTGATTGCTTGCAGTCGACAAATTAATGATTGTTAACCAAAGCAGTATAGCTGTGGTTTTGTGAAGGGGCCTTAAGGGGCCCGCGTACATTGATCCTTTACTCAAACTGACGTGGCACATCATCCAGCTTGGGTGCATGCCGCCTTGGTTCAGCGACTTTAAACTGTCAAAAGTCCCATGCAACATGGCACAATCTGAGGCTATGCCATGTCGTTCCCTAATTGCGCCGTCTACTGTCCACCAATCGAGATACATGTCACCATTTAAGCATCAGCTTCTAAAACGCGTTAGTAAGTGATGTATATGCATCGCAAAGAACATAGTAAATTGTAGTTAGTGTTTTAATTGTATTATATTCTTATGACTCACCTTTGATGGGGCTTTAAGCACCAATAGCTAGGCTATGATCATGCATATTGATATTACTTTTTTTAACCGCGTTCTATTTGTATTCAATTGCAAGAATTTAATAATCTTTGTTATTGAATAACGTGGCGTCGCAGGATGAACGATAGACAGCTATTGACTCATTGTTATGGAGATCGCGCACTAAAGCCCCTCTTTACCTGTCGCGCCAGCAACAGGTTATCAGAACGCTGTTGTGATTACGTTAATAGAGTTCTGTAGGCGTGCTGTCAGATGAAGATCAAGAGAGACATGTACGACGCGAGCACTCATTGTCATGGCTACGAATGGCAACAAATCTGGCAACGTTTGAAATGAGGATATAACAGTTTAGATTGACTCAACTGCCTACTTGTCTGGCGTACTTACATATGACGAGACAATAAACGTCTCCATTTAGCCGATAGCCCACACAGCACCATCTGCTTCACATCATAGGACTTGACTAGTGTCAATATGCAAACATATGTTTTTGCGAATGATCCATGTATCTGTGGCAATGCCTGGGTCTAGGTGGTAAATGTTGAAAAGTCGTCTTGGACTTATCACAGCTTCAAGGTTAAACAAAACTATTTAATTGATGATTAAGCGAAAATCCGGCACTGCAGATTGAGAGTGAATGCTGTTATTACAGCTGTAGCTATGACATGTTTGCTGCTGTGTAGACATGGATACAATTTAACGAGATCGCTTATCTTAATAATTTGGAGGCTTAATTAGACGAAAATTTTAGGCTAGAAAGCTGCGTGCGTCCGTATCATTTCTGATCAAACGGCTACAGTACAGACCCCCATAACAACACGCCCAAGCATGGTAAGAAGCTACGTAGGAATGAATGCAAAGTACTTGAATATGGTGCCCAATCTCGATCTTACAGGTACAAATGCTGGCGAGAATTGCTGACATAATTTGCAGCAAAAGTGATTTAATGTTCGTAACGCCTTGGTTGATTTTGAGATAGAAAATTGCGTTTTATAATTAGGATGATTCACCATAAGAAATATTATGCAGACACACTACTATAAATGTATCAATTTCTGCGTATTATATATGTCAATTAATGTCATGCCCTACAAGTAATTGATGAACTGCTGCTGAGCGCCAAACGACATATTCTGCTTACTCAGAAAGTTCTTGCCGTTTTGAATCTGTCCTGCGAGGTGTGAAACCACTTAATTGATAAACAAGCTTGAAAGACGTATTGTCCCTTTGGATTCATCAGGATCGGAAAAATAAGACCTGACAAAATCGTGCTTGGAATGTTCCTTATATAAAACACACTCTTAAAGCGACTGCAACTTGAACATAAGCGTTGCTGGACACAAAGCACAAACCTAGGCAAGCACCTGCTTGGGCGGATCAGATAAAGCGGGAAGTTCGTGTTTATGGTGATTGTAATTGTAAAACTATCAAGGCATGTTGCTGTTTTCTTGATTAGCCAATCCCCCTACAAGACAACACTAAAATAAACGCGCAATTTGCCATTCAAAACTGCACACAAACTCTTCCTCCGAATGTATTGATTTTTTGTTGCACGGAAAATTTATGAATGCGCAGAATAATTAACTACCTCCCAAAGGCGATGATAATTGCACGAAACAAATCACTCATATTATGATGCACCAAATGCCCACTCGTTAGTCTGCTCAGGCATAAAATTATGTGATATTATAGGAATACAGATCAAACGTACAGGTATTTGATGACGTCCATATTGTTATCAAAGACCAGCGAAATGCGACAAGTAATGATTTGACCTCTATATAAGTGTATCAATGTAATCTGTAAAGCAATTTGTAATATTGATCTGTCGTCTTGGCCTCTGGGGCCAGAGGTATTTAACCTTCATGTAAGAATTGCAAAAGTTTAGAAACATGGCAAACAGCTACTGTTATTTGTTCTGCTAGTTAAAACTGACATGCTGCTGCTGATAAAGTTGTAAATGCGGCTGTAGGAATGCGCAAAGTTCCAGCAACAAACACAAATTCTTAGGAAGAGACAAGATACAAGGCTTCTGTTGCCATGTTCGGGTTTGCGATCGCAGTCGAGGATAAAAGCTTGGAATGAAATAATTAAATGCAATTGCATTTATCGAATACGTTCCAATGCATGTCAGATTTTTTTGTTACCGAGTAATGTTAGTTGTTGTCGAAGTGCGACAGCTTACATGCAGATCAATGTCGCTTTGCCAAGCATCAGAGGTTTCGCACATTCTGTCCTAGTATTTGTGAATAACTCCAATAGCTCATCAGTATGCAACCATCATATGTTTAAAATGTTTATGAGCCGCAGTCCAAGCACCGTCTGTTCGATAAAGCCAACTCTATACGATGAGCCATCAACGAAGCAAACATTAGTTGCGTCGATAAGATGAGCCCCACTTGTCGCATACTCTGGGATCTCGTTGGCAGGTGAAAATTGCTTGCCATACAACGGACTGTGCTCCTATCATGCTGGGGAAAATTCGCGTCCCTTGCTATGGAAGCGGCTATCAAAAACGCCATTCTCCTCTGTTTTTGCGCAACCGACCCAATCATCTAACTTTTTTATTGCCGCTATTTAAACAATTAATAGATCAACCATTGAACATGCAAAAAATACTTTGATTAATTGCAAGTCGGCAAAGTTAGATTAACTATACCACATTCTTGTTGGTAGTTTGTTTGCTAAAGTAATAGAGGATTCTGCGCCAATGAGTGCCATCAGTGTATTGCCCATCAACAATTACTGACACATGGAAAAATACAACCCTCCCAATGAACAATAATACAGCAGACGGACGGCAGGATGGGACGTTTCCAGTCGTCTTGTGGAGGCCACATTCAACATATACCTTTCGTGAATATATATATCCTATGTAAAGTCGAGGAAAGATCAATGTAAGGGAATAAAGGAGTGCTCTTATTACTCGTCGTTGACTAAGACATTTTAAGCAAAACCGCTGAAAGCGCAACCATATTGCAGCACCATGACGCACGGGAGACTTTGACTGGTCTAACCCATTGAACGCACGAAGTACTGCGTGACCTGCACTCCTACTGTACAATAGAATCCTTTCATAGCAAACCTATTTCAAGAAATTGCAGCTAAATGTTGTAACTTTCGGGCAGATTCCACACTGTACTAAAATGAAGAGAGTGACGGAACACCTGCAATGTGAACTGAGATACAGACTTTATATGGCACCATACATGGTTGTCCTTATGGCCCTATCCTACGATTGCTCTATCCGAGCAGTTATACCATTTATATTGTTCAACTATTGGAAAATTCGAAATAATAACCATGTTGTGATGAACGTAGAGACGTGCCTTATGTGTTTCATCAATTAAACTGGTATTTTATTTATAAGGGCGCATTAAACCTGATTTGCTAGCAAACCGCCCCTTAAACCAACGAAAGACTACAAGGTAGAGCAACAAACCGGACCTATGCTAAAGTATAGGCCAAATTGAAGGCATGCTTTACAAGAAATGTTTATTTTATGCGCTCTCTTGTGATAATATCTCATAGTCTCATTATTGATTTCAATGTTTGGCTGTGTGGAAAAGTAATCGGAGTGGGCAGAATGAGTCGGTGAATATTTGGTGTTAATACACGACTTTTGTTGACATAATTTTTATGGTATTTCGACATCTGCCATTGAAGCATTACTATATGACAAAAGAAAAGCGTCAAATTATTTATGTCGTCTACAAAAATGCGAAACTGAAATCTCAGCACACAATTCGCAATCATCGAAAACAAATAAGGTACTTAGACTTTAGGGGACCCTTGATATATTTATCGGCCATTTTACGTATCCTACAATACACGGGCACGAACATTACCAGGTAATGTTAAATACTTTTCCCGCTTCTTTCAAGGATAAAGCTCCATGATAATCGCACAATGGGAAAGGGAAATGCGCAATGAAGAAGAGCCTTAGGGCGATACAATGCACAGTCGAGCGGTTGTAGTTGGCATATTGGAATTGTGAACATAGAACATTGTACCAAGATCGAAAACTCAATGGCAAATCGGTCTGATTTCATTTTCGGTCCCTCTCAACGAACTCTACAATCGCCGATTCACAATCATCCACATCATATGCGTGTGCATTCACGACATTACACTTCACCGAGCCTCTTCCTCGTCGCAGATTGTTGAAAAGCTAGCGTTGTCGTCTTACCCATTTATCAATTATATAAGCAGCAATGCGGCTCTTTGTAATCACTTGGACAAATACTTCTGCACCTAGGCAATATGATAACAAGGTTTGTGCGACGCAGATGGCGCTGTAAGGACGACGATTCAAATAAAATGTCGTAGTTTCTAATGACATATTGGCACACGAGACAAGCTTGCAAATAAACATATATAATCTCTTCTATAAATAGGTATCCTGTTCGCTCTCTGAGATACACATTAATGTCTGATAACACAAAGACTCCACTCGATATATATGTGCATCACTTATTGCGTAGCGTAATATATACAAAAAGTATATATCTGTGCACATCAATCAAACACAGCGGTCAATGTTGATTGGACGGTTGAGTTGTGTCAGAGTACCATAATCAACATAGCCTTTACAATACATTCTACCTACGTTACTGTTGTTTATTTAGAGGAATTTATTTTCCGATGTAAAGTATTAGTTTGTAGGCCAAACATTGTTGAAACTCATGGACGCAAAAATAATTTTAGCTAGGCAAACAACATATCAACAACAATTTATTTAATAGTTGATAAAATTTTACCCGAATAAAATCCATCAAGAATTAATCATATACTCGATTGCTCATTTATTTATTGTTTAATTAGAGGCAACTGATATGGTTTATTCCACAGACACGGAAATAACATAAATTCCAACGACATCCTAGATTATTTAACCTGGGCGGCCATTTATTGAGTTTGCAAAACAAACGAATTTTGCGCGCATTACAGATTTTGTGTTTTACAATAAAATTGAATGAGTGCAAGGTGATCCATTAACAATAATTATTAATAAATGTATATTTGTTTTCATACTTGGTAACTTTGTTACAGTTATTTGGCCGACGAGAATTTGATTCACGACGTGATTGTAATAAGTCTGAGTAAGAGCTCAAATAATTACGAAAATCGAAGCATACCTAATCCTTTCTGTTGCGAAGTGATTGCGGATATTAACTAGCAATCGGGGGATAGTACATTGGCTGCTGCATCGTGTGTGGCTCGCCGATGCGACATAATTGTGCGATACACGATTATCACAGCCTTAAATATGTATTCATAACGGATCATCAAGTGAAGCATCAGTCATAACTGTCATATATGTAGGATGCTTGGCAGTACGTTGGCCATATATAACATCAAACATTACTCAATTTGTGAACAGCATAACCGAGCAATATGCGTCTTATTGCCCATATATGGCTGTTGAACAAACATTGTTGAATACTCTTCGACCGCTCAGGGATTAGATGGTTATTGCGGAGAGGAGTGAAGTAAAACATCCGTGATGGCGGCCATATTGCCTCTTTATTATATGTGCAAGGCGATAAATGTATATGTAGCGCGCCATGCGCTCCATGGGCGCCATGTAGCTGACCAAGTCCCTTGTCTTATGTAATGCAAATGATTGTGTTGAACTTACTTTTATCTGGCGAAACAACATATGATGAAAAAGAAAGACGCTCGTGTTGCCCCGTTTCCTTATGGCGCCCCCAGCGTTTGACCATAACACTTCGTAATTGCTTGGATTCTCATATCAGATCGGGGTATATATATAAGTGAACCGCAAAAGCTGCTCGACTGCGCATTGTATTGTTTTAAGCCTTCACTTTCTCTAAGCATTGGGTGCGTACAGCAAATTGATAAGACGTTAAACATCTGTTTGTGTCAATGACGTTAGCGTATTACTCAATCATCGTATCGGCAATAGTTCCGAATTATTTGAATCCACGTTTGACTCTTTAGTAATAGTAATGATATGTACAAAACAGCATGACTCATCACTTATGCCAATAATACAGTTGACCTGATTTTGCCCGTAAGCATGGCCCCCTGCATTAGCTTGAGGAAGAGTGGATCTCCATCAGCTCGGATCGTACATCTATGCCACGAATAAGTTATTCCCATTGCAGCAGCAGCAGTAGCAGTATCATTAGCTGCAATGACAGAAAACGGGCACGATGGGAAATATCAACTGCGATAATTCAATGACTGCATTTGTTTAGACTCGGGATCTCCACCAGTTCCTCGATGTTTCGCTAATATTGTGGCCTAACTATGTTGAGAGGTTGTTTCAAATGAAAAGTTGCTAACCTATAGAGTATAGCTGCATTAGCGAAATATATATTACCATGCATATTATACACAGTGGTATACATGCGCGTACAGGTATGTTGCATTTGACGTAAAAGGGTTCAACGGCATCAATACCTTGCACATATTAGGGGTTATGGTAGGACGTTCACCGTAGTCCCATGCAATAGCCAACATATGCGGCGCTGTATGTTTATCCATATCAATGTATGATAACGAACCTAGGATCAATGACAACACAGAGGACCATCACTAGTGCAGCCATTAACGAACCATCATAATGTTATGTCTGCCTGACTATTGTCGAGGTAAAATGTTGGGCAGATCTCTCTCTATATCGCGGATCAAATGCCCACGGAAGATATTGACGAAGTGAATCGCCATGGCCAAGCTTTATTGACCCTGTCAGCTGACCGTAATAATTTTAGCATTGCTCAGTGTTATCAGCAGAACCACGTTTAATTATAAAAATAAAAAATTTAACAAGGATTTGAAAGGTTTGTTGAATGACGTGGCATTGATAATGATTGGCTCACTGTCATGATACGTTATCCATCGAATTCCCATACTCGAAAAGATGTCCAGACAATTCTCAAATTCGACGGGACGCCTGCCGAGCCAGTAAACTACATAAAAGCTGCCTTGATTATGTTAGTTGACTGCTTTGGGGACCAAAACTGTCGCACGTAGCTGAGATAATGATTTTAAACCGGGAACGGCGGCAATGTATTTCTCTCTGAGATTCGCATTGAGTAATCCCGGTGATCTGTTCTATATATCAGTTATGCCGAACAAGTGCAAGACATGACAATGACTAACGTGATTCGTTAAAAGGGACAATGTTATGCGATTGGCTTATTTCCCTCTGCATCAACCATAGCATTTGGTACATTGTCCAAGATGACATCTCAGCCCGCGGAAGATATGGACAAAGTGAATCACATGTATAATAGGGCCGCTGCTGTTCTTGTTAAATGTCGGAAAGTAAGCATCCATTTGCATTACTTCCGTCACTATGGCATGGCACATTGCATGATCACGACGCGTATCTCATTGATCTGAGATAATTGAAACTTTCTGTTGCTTATGCTTATGTCTTTACTTGGATCAACAGAACACACTAATGCTAAATGAAGGTTATTTGTTTAGTTGTTGTTTGCATTTCAGATGCTTTATGTGTAGAAGGGTTCTGTCATGTTGACACATTAACGAGAGCTAGTCCGCGACCCCACAGTATTACATAAATAACACACACGGTGTATATCTGTGAGAAAGGTCTCATTCGTATCTAAGGCATACATCGATAACAAAACAAATGTAGAGGTATTATTGACTTTCTTTGTTTTAATAAAGCGATGTTTCTGCGCTGACTGGATCAATAGATGGGTAGTGGTAAAGGTTATATCTTCTCTGTACATTCTGACGCTGAATAAGTATGATATACAAGGTCTGGATAACTAGAGATTGGTTATGTGGATCAAGTTCAAACAAGATTTTAGTGGGTATCGTTTCTTTAAATATACGCAACCAAATAAGCGGCTGGCAACCAAATGAATCTTGCAAAATCTTCGTTTTATCGAATGCAGGAGTGCCTGATGTTATGCTCCATGATGTTAACATGTTAGAGCTGTGGTGCTCTGTGAGATATCTTCTCAAATTTGGAGGTAGCTAGGCGATATTGCCACATGGTAGCAGTTGACGCACGTCCATCGGCAATCTTCAGGCAATATTGGAAAAAACCGAACGTCTGAATATATGTCACCAATGGACGGTTGGTGTATTACTGAAATTGCATCCACCTGTTTGGAGCTACAATGCTGCTTTTCGACGATGTTATGGTCGTCGATACGTTTTCCATTGCAACGATGTTTTTTGATAGAGGTCAATAGTAAAGGGGAGTGGGGTGTGGACACAATCATGCCAATCATCGATGACATCCATGTTCAAGATAGTGTCATTCCCGACTGTAAGAATGATCGTAAGTATCTGAACATCGCTTAACGAATTGAGCACAACTAGACAGAGTCGCCGTCTTGAAATACAGACTATATCATTAATTCGATTGATACCCAATGGATGCGCATACATTTGCAAGCATCACACATGTATGGCTGGGTTGTTAAAGAGCTTGGCGTTGGCCAACAAAGCGGATCAAGGATATTAAGTGAAATGTAGTTATTTTGATGATAATTTTGCCATGATTGTGGTTTTACCTGAATCCGTTTCTATGAGTGGCAATCCTCTGCGAGGAGCGTTTTGCACCAGCAGAGAGTTCTGATCTCTTGGGAAGTACATAACAAGAGAATCATTGCCACGGTGTTGCGCTGTGATGGTAAATGTATCCGACAGACAAACATGCTCTCCAAATATATGTACGCATGTTCCTTGCTAAATTTCCATTGATGACAATAGAAATCTGTATACTTAAGATGGCAGGCAACGCCAGTTTGTTCAGAGTTTGCCCTCAATTAGCCTAGTGTTTTTGTCCAAATGATCATATGTAATTATTCCGCGAACTTAACATATTGTAGCTTACGTGAACATTGCGCTGTATCGTGTGAGATTATTACATTATTGCATAATCGAATTAGCAAAATGCAGAACGCTTTGCTCGAAGAGCAAATAAAAGGGAAAGTTATATGCACTGCCTCGCTCGTTTGCAGAAACACTTTGCGTTTTTACTTGGCCCTCGGTGAGAACGAAATACGACAATATTACACATCAGTTATGACACTGATCAGACTCTGATGATTTGGCCAGTAATCATTGCACTCTGTACCTAGCGAATGCTTAGTAGATCGCCAACTGGCCAGGTGGCCATAAAGAAATGGCAAGTAACGAGCGATTTATTCACCATTATCTAATTACGTTGTCGTCTTGGGATTGAATGAATCAACACACGACTTTAATTACAGATTTAGTGACTAATCTCACCATGATTATCTAGTTAACTTTCCGCGACGTCACGCATCGAAAAAAACATAGTAAATTGTAGTTAGTGTATTAATTGTATTATATTCTTATGACTCACCTTTGATGGTGCTTTAAGCACCAATAGCTAGGCTATGATCATGCATATTATTATCGTCTATTGATTTTACTATTTTTAACCGCGTTCTATTTGTATTCAATTGCAAGAATTTAATAATCTTTGTTATTGAATAACGTGGCGTCGCATGGTGAACGATAGACAGCTATTACCTCATTGTTATGGAGATCGCGCACTAAAGCCCCCCTTTAACTGTCGCGCCAGCAACAGGTTATCAGAACGCTGTTGTGATTACGTTAATAGAGTTCTGTAGGCGTGCTGTCAGATGAAGATCAAGAGAGACATGTATGACGCGAGCACTCATTGTCATGGCTACGAATGGCAACAAATATGGCAACGTTTGAAATGAGGATATAACAGTTTAGATTGACTCAACTGCCTACTTGTCTGGCCTACTTACATATGACGAGACAATCAACGTCTCCATGTAGCCGATAGCCCACACAGCACCATCTGCTTCACATCATAGGACTTGACTAGTGTCAACATGCAAACATATGTTTTTGCGAATGATCCATGTATCTGTGGCAATGACTGGGTCTAGGTGGTAAATGTGGAAAAGTCGTCTTGGACTTATCACAGCTTCAAGGTTAATCAAAACTATTTAATTGATGATTAAGCGGAAAATCCGGCACTGCAGATTGAGAGTGAATGCTGTTATTACAGCTGTAGCTATGACATGTTTGCTGCTGTGTAGACATGGATACAATTTAACTAGATCGCATATCTTAATAATTTGGAGGCTTAATTAGACGAAAATTTTAGGCTAGAAAGCTGCGTGCGTCCTTATCGTTCCTGATCAAACGGCTACAGTACAGACCCCCATAACAACACGCCCAAGCATGGTAAGAGGCTACGTATGAATGAATGCAAAGTACTTGAATATGGTGCCCAATCTCGATCTTACACGTACAAATGCTGGCGAGAATTGCTGACATAATTTGCAGCAAAAGTGATTTAATGTTCGTAAAGCCTTGGTTGATTTTGAGATAGAAAATTGCGTTTTATAATCAGGATGATTCACCATAAGAAATATTATACAGACACACTACTATAAATGTATCAATTTCTGCGTATTATATATGTCAATTAATGTCATGCCATACAAGTAATTGATGAACTGCTGCTGAGCGCCAAACGACATATTCTGCTTACTCAGAAAGTTCTTGCCGTTTTGAATCTGTCCTGCGAGGTGTGAAACCACTAAATTGATAAACAAGCTTGAAAGACGTATTGTCCCTTTGGATTCATCAGGATCGGAAAAATAAGACCTGACAAAATCGTGCTTGGAATGTTCCTTATATAAAACGCACTCTTAAAGCGACTGCAACGTGAACATAAGCGTTGCTGGACACAAAGCACAAGCCTAGGCAAGCACCTGCTTGGGCGGATCAGATAAAGCGGGATGTTCGTGTTTATGGTGATTGTAATTGTAAAACTATCAAGGCATGTTGCTGTTTTCTTAATTAGCCAATCCCCCTACAAGACAACACTAAAATAAACGCGCAATTTGCCATTCAAAACTGCACACAAACTCTTCCTCCGAATGTATTGATTTTTTGTTGCACGGAAAATTTATTAATGCACAGAATAATAAGCTACCTCCCAAAAGACGATGATAATTGCACGCAACAAATCACTCATATTATGATGCACCAAATGCCCACTCGTTAGTCTGCTCAGGCATACAATTATGTGATATTATAGGAATACAGATCAAACGTACAGATATTTGATGACGTCAATATTGTTATCAAAGAGCAGCGAAATGCGACAAGTAATGATTTGACCTCTATATAGGTATATCAATGTAATCTGTAAAGCAATTTGTAATATTGATCTATCGTCTTGGCCTCTGGGGCCAGAGGTATTTAATCTTCATGTAAGAATTGCAAAGGTTTAGAAACATGGCGAACAGCTACTGTTATTTGTTCTGCTAGTTAAAACTGACATGCTTCTGCTGATAAAGTTGTAAATGCGGCTGTAGGAATGCGCAAAGTTCCAGCAGCAAACACAAATTCTTAGGGAAGAGACAAGATACAAGGCTTCTGTTGCCATGTTCGGGTTTGCGATCGCAGTCGAGGATAAAAGCTTGGAATGAAATGATTAAATGCAATTGCATTTATCGAATACGTTCCAATGCATGTCAGATTTTTTTGTTACCGGGTAATGCTAGTTGTTGTCGAAGTGCGACAGCTTACATGCAGATCAATGTCGCTTTGCCAAGCATTAGAGGTTCCGCACATTCTGTCCTAGTATTTGTGAATAACTCCAATAGCTCATCAGTATGCAACCATCATATGTTTAAAATGTTTATGAGCCGCAGTCCAAGCACTGTCTGTTCGATAAAGCCAACTCTATACGATGAGCCATCAACGAAGCAAACATTAGTTGCGTCGATAAGATGAGCCCCACTTGTCGCATACTCTGGGATCTCGTTGGCAGGTGTGAAAATTGCTTGCCATACAACGGACTGTGCTCCTATCATGCTGGGGAAAATTCGCGTCCCTTGCTATGGAAGCGGCTATCAAAAACGCCATTCTCCTCTGTTTTTGCGCAACCGACCCAATCATCTAACTTTTGTATTGCCGCTATTTAAACAATTAATAGATCAACCATTGAACATGCAAAAAATACTTTGATTAATTGCAAGTCGGCAAAGTTAGATTAACTATACCACATTCTTGTTGGTAGTTTGTTTGCTAAAGTAATAGAGGATTCTGCGCCAATGAGTGCCATCAGTGTATTGCCCATCAACAATTACTGACACATGGAAAAATACAACCCTCCCAATGAACAGCAATACAGCAGACGGACGGCAGGATGGGACGTTTCCAGTCGTCTTGTGGAGGCCACATTCAACATATACCTTTCGTGAATATATATATCCTATGTAAAGTCGAGGAAAGATCAATGTAAGGGAATAAAGGAGTGCTCTTATTACTCGTCGTTGACTAAGACATTTTAAGCAAAACCGCTGAAAGCGCAACCATATTGCAGCACCATGACGCACGGGAGACTTTGACTGGTCTAACCCATTGAACGCACGAAGTACTGCGTGACCTGCACTCCTACTGTACAATAGAATCCTTTCATAGCAAACCTATTTCAAGAAATTGCAGCTAAATGTTGTAACTTTCGGGCAGATTCCACACTGTACTAAAATGAAGAGAGTGACGGAACACCTGCAATGTGAACTGAGATACAGACTTTATATGGCACCATACATGGTTGTCCTTATGGCCCTATCCTACGATTGCTCTATCCGTGCAGTTATACCATTTATATTGTTCAACTATTGGAAAATTCGAAATAATAACCATGTTGTGATGAACGTAGAGACGTGCCTTATGTGTTTCATCAATTAAACTGGTATTTTATTTATAAGGGCGCATTAAACCTGATTTGCTAGCAAACCGCCCCTTAAACCAACGAAAGACTACAAGGTAGAGCAACAAACCGGACCTATGCTAAAGTATAGGCCAAATTGAAGGCATGCTTTACAAGAAATGTTTATTTTATGCGCTCTCTTGTGATAATATCTCATAGTCTCATTATTGATTTCAATGTTTGGCTGTGTGGAAAAGTAATCGGAGTGGGCAGAATGAGTCGGTGAATATTTGGTGTTAATACACGACTTTTGTTGACATAATTTTTATGGTATTTCGACATCTGCCATTGAAGCATTACTATATGACAAAAAAAAAGCGTCAAATTATTTATGTCGTCTACAAAAATGCGAAACTGAAATCTCAGCACACAATTCGCAATCATCGAAAACAAATAAGGTACTTAGACTTTAGGGGACCCTTGATATATTTATCGGCCATTTTACGTATCCTACAATACACGGGCACGAACATTACCAGGTAATGTTAAATACTTTTCCCGCTTCTTTCAAGGATAAAGCTCCATGATAATCGCACAATGGGAAAGGGAAATGCGCAATGAAGAAGAGCCTTAGGGCGATACAATGCACAGTCGAGCGGTTGTAATTGGCATATTGGAATTGTGAACATAGAACATTGTACCAAGATCGAAAACTCAATGGCAAATAGGTCTGATTTCATTTTGCAGTCGCTCTCAACGAACTATACAATCGCCGATTCACAATCATCCACATCATTTGCGTGTGCATTCACGACATTACACTTCACCGAGCCTCTTCCTCGTCGCAGATTGTTGAAAAGCTAGCGTTGTCGTCTTACCCATTTATCAATTATATAAGCAGCGATGCGGCTCTTTGTAATCACTTGGACAAATACTTCTGCACCAAGGCAATATGATAACAAGGTTTGTGCGACGCAGATGGCGCTGTAAGGACGACGATTCAAATAAAATGTCGTAGTTTCTGATGACATATTGGCACACGAGACAAGCTTGCAAATAAACATATATATTCTCTTCTATAAATAGGTATCCTGTTCGCTCTCTGAGATACACATTAATGTCTGATAACACAAAGACTCCACTCGATATATATGTGCATCACTTATTGCGTAGCGTAATATATACAAAAAGTATATATCTGTGCACATCAATCAAACACAGCGGTCAACGTTGATTGGACGGTTGAGTTGTGTCAGAGAACCATAATCAACATAGCCTTTACAATACATTCTACCTACGTTACTGTTGTTTATTTAGAGGAATTTATTTTCCGATGTAAAGTATTAGTTTGTAGGCCAAACATTGTTGAAACTCATGGACGCAAAAATAATTTTAGCTAGGCAAACAACATATCAACAACAATTTATTTAATAGTTGATAAAATTTTACCCGAATAAAATCCATCAAGAATTAATCATATACTCGATTGCTCATTTATTTATTGTTTAATTAGAGGCAACTGATATGGTTTATTCCACAGACACGGAAATAACATAAATTCCAACGACATCCTAGATTATTTAACCTGGGCGGCCATTTATTGAGTTTGCAAAACAAACGAATTTTGCGCGCCTTGGTAAGAGCACAGTCGGTTCTATGGCAAGGCAATTCTAACCTGGCAACAAGGTCTCAGAGTATGCGACAAGTGGAGCTCATCTCATCGTCAGCGACGGTACTGATGTTTGTATCATTAATGGCTCGTCGTATATTGTTGACATTCTCAAGTATAGAGGGCTCGGTATCGGCTGCTCTGGAAACATTATACCGTCAACAACCAGCCACCCACAAGTAACAGTACCTGAGGCCGATATTAGAGAGCAGTAACTCTGCAACAAAGGTATCATCAGACATAAAACGATTATCTTGACAAGTTCCTACATCGGATTGAATTGTACCTGACATGAGCCAATGACAAGGTATGGCATTCTATAGACAAGCGACTAAATACTTCTCGTGAGCTGTTTAGTCCATTAATGCAGGTACAACCGTTCAACATTTAGTAAGGAAATATTGCACGCAGCTTGTGATAGCGATGGAAGTGGAGTGGATGGGGTCCTTATAAACAAACAAGGTCAACTGGAGTATCATACGGGGATTAATGATGAATATCTCTTGTGATGGATGCGAGGTGACACAGAGTGCAAATGATTGACCCGTAATATGGCGCCTGACGTCGCGGAAAATGGTCTAGATTGCATGGAGAGATCAGTCACTAAATCTGTTGTTCTAGCCGCGCGTTCATGAAATTCCAAGACAATAATACAAATCCAATGACCCAGCTGTTTATTTTCAAATTGTGTTCCATCAAAACTAATAACCAGAAATGTTCCTTAAATACCAAAGGTATAAGTAAGCAGGGGAACGAGACAAAAAATGGCTTCAATTGTGCCAATGTGTTCTCGTGTTGATCAAATGCAATATGCGTCTCGTTCGCACGACGATTATATGGACTAAAATAGTTACACATGCATTTGAACGGATTATTGATTCGTAATTACGCTCAGTACATAATGCACGACACGTGCTCATGTTAATTAAAACAGTTATCTTTTGAAGAAACTGGTGTACTGATGATGTGCCGGGAAAACCCTTGACATGACAATTACACGCAATGTACTGTCATATCGAGATGCTCAATCGCAATGTTGTACATTGTCTAAATAAAGAGGTTGAAGAAATACATAGTAGATGCTTGCCTCCGAACAATTACAATGCATATTCGAGGCCTTATCGTTCATTCGATTCACTTTTCCTATATCTTCGGCGGGCTCAGATGTCTTCTAGAACAATCTACGTAGTGGTATGGCAGATCAAAGGGGAAATAAGCCAATAACTCTGCGGTCCCTTTTAACGAAGTACGTTCGTCATTGTCATTTCCTGTACTTGTCCGGCATATCCGATCCATTGAACAGATATCACTCAATGCAAACCGCAGGCAGAATGGCGTTACCACCATTCCCTGTTGTAAATCACTAACCTACCGACCTGCAACCGTTTTGGTTCCCGCAGTAGTCCACTAATGTAATCATAACAGCTTTTATAGAGTCTGTTGGTTCGACAGGCGGTCCCACGAATCTTAGATTAGACTAGAGACCTTTTCGAGCATGGGAAAATGACGGATAAATTATCCTGACAACGAGCCAATCATTGTCAACGATTCACCCCTTGCGACGCCCTGTCGTTCAATTTACCCTGGTAAAACCACACTGCACTATGCCGGGACTATTTATCTAGAATAAATTGACATAAAGGGTAAAATAGGTATCTGGAAATCGCCATTTGATGACACGCCTTACACAATCTATCTAGTTGCCACCTCACTTCAGCCCATTAACCAATGCTTGTGTAGCATGAATGCTGCAGTAAACTAACCGAAAAACCTTCGTGACTTAACCCTCGATCTTCAACAAACTGACATAAAGTCAAGCTGGGAATTTCTAGCAGACATACGTACATGTTTGAATATAACTATGCGTGACTGCACTAAGTCCGTACATAGTATGGTTATTAATGCATATTAGCGTCTTGATTACATGTTCTAAAACATTTAACTCGATGAAGATAAGCGATGTGGATGTCAAGTGGGCAGCAATATATGATATTATATGAACTATTGCTATTTACGATGTCGATTAATGTATAAATATATATATATATATATATATATATATATTTATATAAATAATATATTTATATAGTTTATATATATATAAATGTATACATATATAAATGTATATGCATATATTTTATATATATATTTATATATATATATATATATATATATATATGTATACATCCATACATGTATATATGCAAATATATATCTATATGTAATTACATATGTACATATGTATATATATAGATAGATATTCGTGTGTTAACATATCTGTATGCTTCGAATTTGTCATGAACGTGATATGCGTCAGTTTATCCATCGAATAATTACTGCCTAATTGAGTCGCCAGCTTTAGTCATCATATTCATCCTTTAGTCCATTATGTCGTTCTACCTCTACAATGTTTATTCAATGGCCATATGTGCGCAATACGGCACATATTCCTATGCTGCTAATAAAATGAGTAAGGTGCGATGTTTTCGTTGCCCAGCTTAATGCCAAGCATCATACTTATGCCACATTTATGACTGATGCTGCACTTGATGTTCCATTATAAATATATATTACAAGCTGTGATAATCATTAATCGCACAATTGTGTCACATTGCCGATGCATAAACGATGCCGGCCCCTGTTCAGTCTCCCGATCGCTTGTATATGACCGCAAGCACCGGGCCTCACCTACCAACAGCTAGGGGAAAACGCAACTGTAAATCCGGTATGCTTTGAATGTGTAGTTCGTTGAGTTCTCATCCCGACTATTTGCGGTCTCGTCATTGGAAAGTAAATGCTCGTCAGCCAAATAACTATGTCCTTGTTACTTACACTGAGGAACATCTTTGGAAATAAAGTCGCATTTCGTGTGCATTTTCATAAATGAATGCATCAAACAAGCTCATGTCAACAAACAATATAACGGGACCAATGCAGTTTTGTGTCGCGACTTCTAAGTGTTTAGACCGACATTGAATTCATCAATGTGTAACAATGTCATCTAGATATCCATTATGTCATATATTGTACCATGAAACACGACATATAATGCTACGAACTCGATTGCAATGACTTTACTTCTTCCGACTCTATCACTGACTTGTGTTTAATGTGTCTCGTACATAATAGGACTGGTGATCAATCAGCCATATAGTAACAGATTGGTCCGTAGCGGTTGGAGCAATGGTGAACATCCTAAAAAAGATGGGGTTAATATGTGTAATAGAGTTCCATCCACAAGAACGTAAATTATACGTGCTGAAACGTCCGGGGCGCTATAAAGCTTCCACCATTAATTATGACGTCATTTTCAAATACAATTCTAACGCACGAGAGAGAGGCTTTGTATGTGTGCAATGCATTAGCTAGTAGAATTTGTATATATTTCATTTGACTCAAACGTAGGATTTGATAAGAGTAAAACGGCCTTTGGAACAGGTTGAAATGTCGTAATAATGCCAATGACTGCCCTTACGCAGTTAACTTATAGCAGTTCATTGATCTACTCGATGACGTCATGCTCGATCCATAGCATGCATATCCGGCTAATACTGTGCACCGCAAGCATGACACAACAAATTGCATTATAAGCCAGCGGAATGATAACATATCAAAAGGGTAACCTCTTTTCACCTCCTGGCTCTCTCGTCAATGATTACCAGCACACCATTCGTGATATGGTTCAATAAGGTTGCTGATTTAAATACAAACACATTCCACGAAGAACTGTTCGATGGTGGATTCGGAGTCTTAACAGATAAACTACGTCCTGTTCGATCACGCATCGAGTGGGTATCTCAGCAACGCTATTGCAGTGGCGACTATAAGCTATAACGGCAGCAGACCCGTTGTAATACAATAATGTAATATATCGACGTACCATTACCGCTCCTCGGGGCAATGAACTGAGCAATAATTGGATGACGTTTATTTGTCTTACAGATTGCACGCAGCTTACACACGGGACATTTTCTGTGCAACAAGTTGAGTTAACATGACACGACCTATCTAGAACAAATGCTAACGGTAGTGGCTGAGTTGACTAACCAATAATGGGTCGCGGAGATTACGATAAAGTGCTTGTCTTATTTATATATACGAGCGATAGACAGATTCATTTTGTTACTAATTACAAAGAGCGTTGATATTGTGACCCAATCGCTAATATATATGCACTCAGTGCAGAAACATTGCCATCGTGATAATTTCGAAACAAAGACGTTTTCCTTCTAATCATTGTTGCTACTGCCTGAACGTAATACTAGCACAATAACATACAGTAGAATGGACGTTGGGAACATTAAGGAGTTATTATATTTTATTAAAGACGGTGACTGTTAATGCGAATTTGCATGTCCCCCATTCACCTGACATCAATAAAACTGCATTAATAAACTGGGAGCAGGTTATATTGCTGCCTGCGGTTCCGTGCGTCGCTCCGGTTACAGTAGATTGAGTGTGTTATATATGAGTAGAACACACTTCAACTCCTGGCTTGCTTTATTTTTACTCCTTTGATAATATTAGGTGCGTTGATCGAAGTATGTTTACTCTACCAAAGTTGTGCCACAATATGCATCAATTACACTTACACAGAACTTTGAACCTGGTTGTAATAATCACGCAATAGATGTACCTTGTTGTGAGTATCTATATAGAAGCGATTTTGTAATTGAGCAACAGTGTACAGCACGTGCTAGCTCCCGTACGATATGGATGCCTCCCAAACATGCCTCATTGTCATGCTTTCATGATTCGCCTTAATTAGTCAGCATAAGCCTCGGATGCATTTCACCATGACGATAAGGAAATGGAGCAGTAATGTCGTTGCATTGTATGATCTATCCCATAGCTACTCTCTGCACAATAAAATCAATGCCCTCTCAGCCAAGAGCCCCTGCAAGATTAACATTGATATGTAAAATATAACCATAACGTCGCCAGGCAGTCATCTGCTCCTCTGTTAAGTTGTACATAAAACGAATAATGCTCCATGTTTGATGAGCCATGCTTTTTGTTCAGCATCCTAGTATGGAATCACGAAGAAATCATAGTAAGCACCGGAGCTATACGTCACGGATCTACACGTCACGGATCTACACGTCATGGAGCTACACGTCACGGATCTATACGTCACGGAGCTATACGTCACGGAGCTATACGTCACGGATCTACAGCTCACGGAGCTACACGTCACGGAGCTACACGTCACGGAGCTATACGTCACGGATCTAAGACAAACATATGCAATGGGGGAGATGCAGTGGGCTACCTTCTGGACAGCTTGAACAATTATGCTCACTATTTCCTCAGCTTCCTTAGTACAATATGTAGCAATCATGCAATACAACACATTATTAAACGTGGAGTCAATTATCTAATTGCGAACCTCCTTAATTAACTTGTTATGCCGCCGATACAACCCGTCGCATGAGTTCATGTATCTTAGATGTGTCGAACAAACGCAAGACAAGGCAAGAAGACGCTTTAAGACATGAGATGGATGCTTAATTTGTTATCATACGAATACGTTAGGTTTTGAGCCGTTGCGGATATATTTGCCACTGATTATGATGTAGTTAATACGGTTCAAAAACAATTTCCTTCTTACAGAGCCATCGATATAGCTGGTACAGTATGGGAATAACATATGTCGCAACGTACCGTATAATACGCATCGCACTTGCAGCACATATAAGTCACAAAACTCGTTGTGTAGGAGATGCATGTCGTCATCTGCGTAGAAACTTATACAATATATGATCAAACATATGACGTTTTCAATGAGTCCTTCGTACCTGATGCTCCCGACAACTTTAAATGTAACTGATTAAATGAGACGATTATTTAGCGGGCGACATCATTTAGCAGAGCTTCATATTCACGCCCTATTACTTAAGTGCCCAGGTATTGGGATCAGTGCTAACAATATTAATCCAGTGGTAGTTTCTGGGCGGGTGCAGGGCGAGTGGAACACCACTGATGCTTATGGCGTAGCCTTGGCTGCTTGGTCAATATACTAACAATTAATTACCTTGATTAAGTTTTCAGTGCACGCCTCGTACGAGATATTAGATCCTCACGACTACGCCGTTTGAGATCCAGGCAAAAAAAAGTGAACTGCGTTCTTTTCTTGTGAGTGTCGGAAGTATCATATCCGCGGATCTAATAATGGGACAGGATTATTGCAAGTTGTTCATGTTTCAGATTACTTGCTGAAGTTCGTAGAATCTTATAAAATCTCTAAAACCGAAAAGTTTAAATTGGAATAAAAATGATTCTAGAAACCTTGGTTCTCTTTCATGTGAACTCTTCGTATAAACATGTAAATGAGACTCTGTCAGAACGAGATCACTGTCATCTGCTTTGACCAGTCGGCTCAGAAGGTATCACAGCTTTATATCTTGTTGTAAATTAAAGAGTGGCATTGTCCGTCTATATAGCTAGAGTAATGAAGAAACTGCAGTGTGTCATTGCTCTTCCATAAAGCCTGAATAAGGCAGTCACAGTTGTCATTGCTGTTCTATATAGCCAGAGTGAAGCAGTTCCAGTCAGTGTGTCAGTGCTGTTCTATGTACCGAGATTAAAGCAGTTGCCGTCAGCGTGTCATTGCTCTTCAACACAGCCAGAGTAGAGCACATACAATCAAAGTGGCATTGCTGTTCTATACAGAGTAATGCAGTTACAGTCTGTGTGTCATTGCTCTTACATATAGCCATAATTATGATTTAGAATGCGCTAATTATATGCAGCTGCTCATATCGAATTATTTCTGGTGCATGTCTCATTGGGCATTAAACTATTTACAAAGAATTGCATAAAGTTGCATGCATTTTTGCGTCTTCTCGCTCAGCACGTCCTGTCATATGTTTTGTGAATAATTGTTACAATGAAACTAGCTCATCTTCTCTTGGTCACCATGTGTACGAACATCAGAGACCAAGCTCCCTAGGCAATGGCAAGTCAGCTTGGTACGATGAGACTTCAAACAATGCGAACACCTTGATGATGCAATAACAATCACGCTGCAAATATAACAATTGTGATCCTATCAAGCTAGGCAAACTTTGAGCTCCTCGCAAACTCAATAAATTGTCGTTTAAATAAATCAATTTAGGCGCCATGGAGGCAGCAGTTATTTTATTACTGTAAAAAGTATTCACCCTCCGTGTTTGTGCAGCAAATACCAATACTTTTATTACTCTTCGAGTGCCTCTATTTAAACGACCAAAATGGTGTTTTTTACAATATCTTAAGTTTACAAAGGTTAGGGGGTCCAACTTGTTAGACAATGTTTACTGAGCATCTTAGACGGTAACTGATAAGAAGGCCGGTATATGCGGGTGAATTACTTCTTTTAATTCCCTCACGAGTGATGGAATTCACCAAATAATCAATACTTATTCTGAATGTGGGGGAGATATTGAAGCACTGTTGACCATGGTATTTCCCCTTTCTGATTCGAAACTTGCAACTGAACATATCGGCCTGAGGATTATATTTTGCCCCCGAGCGCCATTTCCGACAATTTGATTTCTTTATTATCTTAAACACCGGGCAATTCGAGGCCACCAGGCTAAATATGTGACAAAGCTTTTGATAAATTTAAGGACAGACCCCTCAAACACTCCACGCAGGAACGTACCTTTATCATTTGCAGGTATCCTTGACATGTTGTATCAGACACCCAAGCTTTCTCGTGGCGTCTAGAGTGATAAGGTACGATAAAAACGATCGAGGACTAAACGCATGACATTTGCTTAATGACAGACACTAAGTTAACTGATATTATCGAGTATACTTCTGTAATGAATTACGCGAGATCATTGTGAAAGTGACGCTTGAATGGTTTGCATCAATAAACCTTGTAAAAACAGTTGGAACATACAAAGTGCAGATAAGCTTAATTTATTCACGAACTTGTACGGTATATATTAACTTGAAAAATAATGTTTTATTTAATTTTGTTCTCAACATTTAAAAAAAAACAGACAAGGATACAAATTTTACCCCGGGTACGTCCATTATGAACATAACTAGCAAATATGTTTTTCTTTGTATTAGTGGTTGTTATAAATTCATGCGAAATATAGCGTCTGGAATTGCATGCATACTTGTTTGTATACACGCATTGCCCTAATACAGTACGTACCTTAGTATGCCTATAAAAGTCAACGCTTCAGTTACATTCATTCTGATTCGCTGACGCAACTCAATTGAATGATGATCATAGCGAGTGGTATCAGTTGATAACGGGCGGAGTACAGGTGATTTATGAGCGAAACTATGTAAATCAGGGGCATTTCGTTTTTTCCTCAACTTGATCAAAGGATGGATGACTAATCGATTCGCGCTGTATATTTCATATTTGCTTATTTATAGGAAACACCATTCTGTCTACGTTCTCGTTTGCCATAGCCATCTGTAACTGACGAATCGGGTTATCGCCTGCTGCAATGTATTGAGTTTGTTCAGGGCTAAATCCTGATGAAATATGTTTTGTAGTGGAAATGAGCTCCAAACCAACAGAGAGAGGAAGAAGCGTCAAGTATCCGGTGATTAGATATATCATGGTGTATTGCATTGGTATCGTTGAGATAGCCATATCCAAATAGCTTGATTGCCGTTTTTAAAAGTTTAGTCATTGGGAACACGCTTATAATTGACTCCCATCCTGACAATCATCATTCAGTCTTAAGGCGTACCAACATGAAGCGATGCCACTTCTTTTAGCCGACTGCCCTCAAAATATGGCTAGACGTTAATGGAGTCAATAAACATAGGTATGCTAATTTTGCCGAAGTGTGTATGCATAGCTGTATTTTTTTAATTGTGGCGGCGCTTAAACGTTCAGTGCTTTATCAGCACAGTCTGGCAATGCAATTGTTATGCTAGCGGAAACTAGCGCAAAATTGCCATCCACGTCGGTCTTCGTGTATTGGATATGCGTCCAGCTGTTCTCATACCGACCTCAATAGAGCTTGACGCAAGCCTGGGCATAGATGAATGCATACAGATTACCGGAATTCATGGTTGCTTTATAACAACACAAGCGGAACAGGAACATTATACCCTTATATCCAAACGATAACCAGTTTTTAGTGAGTATTCATTCTATGCAATGTGTTGAGTTTCGCAAAATGAGAAAGCATGGAGAATATTGCGCGGCAGTTAAATATAATTGTCATGGCGATTCAAAAAATCTGACTCATCTTGTCGAATCGCTATTAGTGATAGTTAAGCGATTAGTTTAATGCGAAGAGAGAGAGATAGATACGTCACTGGGCTGATGGGTAAGTAGAGGAATACATGGATAACCGTCGGTGAAGGCAGGTATTGCAAAGCCGCCAGGGATTGCAGGTATTACATATCCGCTGTAGAGTGCAGGTATTGCAATTGCACATCTGAGATAAAGCACTGTGTCGCCAAAAATGTAATATGCGAACATGTTACAACAGCAATATCATGTGCCGAAAAGAATAAACCCCGTGCAAAACAAGCCATCCCATATGCTGCATAGTCAAGCATTGTGAAAATAACGCTTTTATAAAGATGAAAATCGTATTATACATTTGGTGGCAAGAATATCATCCTGATCCTGAGTTTAAATGAACTTGGCGATTGTAACAGATACTGCTTTCGGCTAGCTGAGAAGCTTATGAACAATCTGCTGACAGTAGCTGTCACATTAACTCCTCGTATGCCACCTGGGTTAATAACCACACATCTAGTTTCTCATCACAGCTTGCTACTTGATGAACTCGTGGCACAGGATCCCCTTAAACAATAGGTATATATTGCATATAATTTTTACGTGTATTTATAGTTCGAGTTCATTGAAAGTACATATGTACACTAGTAATTTTTACGTGTATTTATAGTTTGAGTTCATTGAAAGTACATATGTACACTAGCAACATAACGTATGCATAATTTGTATGAGCAGAATGCACTAATCGATGTCGTAAATGGTTCAAATTATTGCGCTCTCCCATGCATCCCACAAGCTTACCTATTTCGCACCATTTCCTGTTGTTTTATTTGTGAAATGCATCCAATTCTCTCTGTAAGCCTTTTAAAAGTCATCTGCTGCCCCCTCACGTGTGAAACATTCACGCTGAGAAGTCTAGTGATAACACGTGTTTTGCAATCAGTGGTTTGGGTAGAATACTGCCTGTGATCTAGGTTTTGCATAAGGGTCTCTGACATTACCGGTTCGTGACTGTTTTGGGTCGAACGATTGATGATGTAGGGCGCAAATCCTCGAGCTAGGGTTTTGTGATATGATGTTCTACTAGGAGCACTCATAGAGTAATGCATCAATCAATCTGACATGACCCGATAGCACAGTAGTAATTGCCTAGATATTCGTTGCATCGGTTCACGGCGTCTGAGTGGTAAGATGACTTAAAGTGAAGTTATACAAACAGTGTATACGCTAGCATTAATCATGTATTTTGTTTTAATTTGCATTTATTTGTAAACTTACCATATACTTTTAGTTTTGCCTGAAGATGATAAAGAACAATTAAGATTTAATCCGCGTTTTTTTATGAGCATTTATGCGTGACAATGTATTTGTCATTATCGAGCCGTCCCAGGTAAACATGGTGAGCTAGCAGTCTGATAGGCCTTAATTCGAAAAGATTAAAATCAAAGCGAGAAAGAAACGTTATTAATGAGACGATGAATAAACAATGTAGATAAGGACAATACAGGCAATACGGCATTAAGGCATATAATATCCAATGAAATCGAGAAAACAATGCATATAAATTAACAACCTAAAACACGTTGCTTTTTTCCTGTGTTGGTCGCTGTGTTGTGTTTCGTTCACTTGTGCTGCAAATAATGAGCAACTATGTACACTTTGTTATGAAACTTGTGCCACAAATCTACTCTCTAGACTATGGTACGAAAGCAGAAAGTATCAGAGCTGTGTTGGAGAAGCCGCCTGTTTTGTAGGTCAGCAGATAATGGTACAAATGACGCTGATTTTGTGTAAAGAGAACTTTATACACAATATCCAGAGCAGTGTCTACCCGTACTATATTCTAATTCAAGGAACAGTGATAAAGCCATTTCGCTGAGAGTTCGCATCTTATTTCACTATGAATATCTATCAGTCGACTCAACTGGGGGTGGCAGCAACTTTATAATCAGTTGAGACGTCATTGGTCGAGAAGCCTTATAAGATGACAAGCAGCCTAATGTTTAGACAAATAGCTCGACCGATTGCTGGAACACTGATTACAGGGCATGATGGATCAAGGGGACCCGGTGATACGCCACAGCTAGTCGAGCATGGGCGATCCATTTGCACACAATGTCGTGTTTATGATGCGTCATTTATCAACTGAAGCGAAGCGCTTTGCGAGTGCTCGATGGTAAGTTAACGCCAAAAAACGTAATTTGTTAACAGCGATATATAAGCAGGTATACGTTTTGCTGAATTCGGATGTCTTTGCCTTAGTCGAGTCACTCTAACCATATGTGACAAGCTCCCACTCTCCATTGAATATAAGAGCTCAACTGATTAAGCGCTTCTGTTGGGTCAATTGGATTGACAATGGAAAATAGCACATTCAAACACAAGTCACATTTCAATAACAGAACCTCATTGCACCAAAGAGCGCCGTGAATCATTGGGCGGATTCCGACACTGCAAATGCATTCCGCGAGATGATGGTATTGATGTAGAGAGTGCAATCGAATCAAACACATGGACCTGATGAATACGTGCGTGGTTTGTTGCTCACATGGAACATGAATATTGACGAGAGGTAATGTAAGTTGCTGTCAATTTACATTTTATTTCGAGACAATTCGACAAATAGCTACTTATGGACCAGCAGTGCATTATTTGCCCCCAAATGGCGAAAACAGATTTCTCTTGTGAACACAGTGGGCACTTCTATTCCCCGTGTGACCGATTCCAACACGGTACACCAGATGGTGCGATTGCTGGCACAATATGCTATGAATAATGAATGTAATTGAAATGACACCTCAGGGAGGAGGCTTCATGAAATAGGTCCAGACAGTGCATCTCTCTGTGGTTTGCGTTATAAATGATATACCGTCCTGTGCCATAGTCAATCCTTTCTCCAAGTAGTACCTAAGTGACAATAGCCGTTTCTACACCTCAGTCTATTTCGCAATAGGGTGTAAGTGCTTGAGGGCTGCATATAATGCGGTTTATCACAGTTAGAGGGTTACAGATCAGTGATTTCGCTGAAACTGTAGGTATTGGCTAAATGACAAAATGTGTTGAAATGACTACAAGTTGCACTAAGTACTCTGGGTTTAGAAGCACGATAAAGTGGCCAAAATAGCATTGAGATCCAGTCACCAGGTTGGTGAACATTTATGTGAATATAATTAATTATCTGGAAACTAATAACGTGATAGTGTGCTGATTCATTCCAGTTAACAGGTATAGAGTGCCATCAAGCTAGTTATATGTGCCTGACAGAGCAGCTGTTATTGTTGAAAATATGCACAGTTTATTTTATTGGGATAATGGTTTCCAATATCTTTGAATATCAGTTTTATTGAAACGTATGAAATCAATAGTGGGGACTTTAATTAGCCGAGATCCATTGCAGTCATTCAGACCTATTCATCCAGCTCATCAAACTAGACAGTAAGTGACCGTAGCTAAAACTGAGGTCACTACACCTGCCGATGGGAACGACAATCTCTTCATTTGTTAAATGGTTATAAAAAGTTTGCTCGCCACACTACCACGATTACGTGCCAAAATGTAGCACTAGTGATCTTAAAGCCAAATATAATATTGAAGGGAGAAGTGATTGTTACTAATTAATCAATAAAATCAAACATCCACTCATTTTAGAAAGCAATCATCTTGCTTACAGTTTTGTGTCCACTCAAACTGCGACTTTATTTCACAAGATTTTCCATTCGCCAAAGTAACAAGGACATTAGCAGATTTTGTGTTTTACAACAAAATTGAATGAGTGCAAGGTAATCCATTAACAATAATTATTAATAAATGTATATTTGTTCTCATACTTGGTAACTTTGTTACAGTTATTTGGCCGACGAGAATTTGATTCACGACGTGATTGCAAAAAGTCTGAGTAAGAGCTCAAATAATTACGAAAATCAAAGCATACCGTCTAATCCTTTCTGTTGCGAAGTGATTGCGGATATTAACTAGCAATCGGGGGATAGTACATTGGCTGCTGCATCGTGTGTGGCTCGCCGATGCGACATAATTGTGCGATACACGATTATCACAGCCTTAAATATGTATTCATAACGGATCATCAAGTGAAGCATCAGTCATAACTGTGTGATATGTAGGATGCTTGGCAGTAAGCTGGGCACATAAAACATCAAACATTACTCACTTTATGAACAGCATAACCGAACAATAGGCGTCTTATTGCCCATATATGGCTATTGAACAAACATTGTTGAAGACGCCTTGGCCGCTCAGGGATTAGATGGTTATTGCGGAGAGCTGTGAAGTAAAACATCTGTGATGGCGGCCATATTGCTTCTTTATTCTATTTGCAAGGCGGTAAATGTATATATAGCGCGCCATGAGCTCCATGGGCGCCATGGAGCTGACCAAGTCCTTTGTCTTATGTAATGCAAATGATTGTGTTGTACTTACTTTTGTCTGGCGAAACAACAGATGATGAGAAAGAAAGACGCTCGTGTTGCTCCGTTTCCCTTATGGTGCCCCCAGCGTTTGACCATAACACTTCACAATTGCTTGGATTCTCATATCAGATCGGGGTATATATATAAGTAAACCGCAAAAGCTGCTCGACTGCGCATTGTATTGTTTTAAGCCTTCACTTTCTCTATGCATTGGGTGCGTACAGCAAATTGATAAGACGTTAAACATCTGTTTGGGTCAATGACGTTAACGTATTACTCAATCATCGTATCGGCAATAGTTCCGAATTATTTGAATCCACGTTTGACTCTTTAGTAATAGTAATGATATGTACAAAACAGCATGACTCATCACTTATGCCAATAATACAGCTGACCTGATTTTGCCCGTAAGCATGGCCCCTGCATTAGCTTGAGGAAGAGTGGATCTCCATCAGCTCGGATCGTACATCTATGCCACGAATAAGTTATTCCCATTGCAGCAGCAGCAGCAGCATCATTAGCTGCAATGGCAGAAAACGGGCACGATGGGAAATGTCAACTGCGATGATTCAATGACAGCAATTGTTTAGACTCGGGATCTCCACCAGCTCCTCGATGTTTCGCTAATATTGTGGCCTAACTATGGTGAGAGGTTGTTTCAAATGAAAAGTTGCTAACCTATAGAGTATAGCTCAATTAGCGAAATATATATTACCATGCATATTATACACAGTGGTATACATGCGCGTACAGGTATGTTGCATTTGACGTAAAAGGGTACAACGGCATCAATACCTTGCACATATTAGGGGTTATGGTAGGACGTTCACCGTAGTCCCATGCAATAGCCAACATATGCGGCGCTGTATGTTTATCCATATCAATTTATGTACCTAGGATCAATGCCAACACAGAGGACCATCACTAGTGCAGCCATTAACGAACTATCATAATGTTATGTCTGCCTGACTTATTTTCGAGGTAAAATGTTGGGCAGATCTCTCTCTATACCGCCGATCCAATGCCCACGGAAGATATTGACGACGTGAATCGCCATGGCCAAGCTTTATTGACCCTGTCAGCTGACCATAATAATTTGAGCATTGCTCAGTGTTATCAGCAGAACCACGTTTAATTATAAAAATAAAAAATTTAACAAGGATTTGAAAGGTTTGTTGGATTACGTGGCATTGATAATGATTGGCTTACTGTAATGATACGTTATCCATCGAATTCCCATACTCGAAAAGATGTCCAGACAATTCTCAAATTCGACGGGACGCCTGCCGAGCCAGTAAACTACATGAAAGCTGCCTTGATTATGTTAGTTGGCTGCTTTGGGGACCAAAACTGTCGCACGTAGCTGAGATAATGATTTTAAACCGGGAACGGCGGCAATGTATTTCTCTCTGAGATTCGCATTGAGTAATCCCGGTGATCTGTTCTATGTATCAGTTATGCCGGACAAGTGCAAGACATGACAATGACGAACGTGATTCGTTAAAAGGAACAATGTTATGCGATTGGCTTATTTCCCTCTGCATCAACCATAGCATTTGGTACATTGTCCAAGATGACATCTCCGCCCGCAGAAGATATGGACGAAGTGAATCACATGTATAATAGCGCCGCTGCTGTTCTTGTTAAATGTCGGGAAGTAAGCATCCATTTGTATTACTTCCGTCACTATGGCATGGCACATTGCATGATCACGACGCGTATCTCATTGATCTGAGATAATTGAGCGGTGAAACCTTCTGTTGCTTATGCTTATGTCTTTACTTGGATCAACAGAACACACTAATGCGAAATGAAGGCTATTTTTCTAGTTGTTGTTTGCATTTCAGATGCTTTATGTGTCGAATGGTTCTGTCATGTTGACACATTAAAGAGAGCTAGTCCGCGACCCAATAGTATTACATACACACGGTATCATTCGTATCTAAGGCATACATCGCTTCTGCGCTGACAGGATCAATAGATGGGTAGTGGTAAAGGTTATATCTTCTCTGTACATTCTGACGCTGAATAAGTATGATATACAAGGTCTGGATAACTAGAGATTGGTTTTGTGGATCAATTTCAAACAGGATTTTAGTGGGTATCGTTTCTTTAAATATACGCAACCAAATAAGCGGCTGGCAACCAAATGAATCTTGCAAAATCCTCGTTTTATCGAATGCAGGAGTGCCTGATATTATGCATCTCCATGATGTTAACACGTTAGAGCTGTGGTGCTCTGTGAGATATCTTCTCAAATCTGGAGGTAGCTAGGCGATATTGCAACATAGTAGCAGTTGACGCACGTCCAGCGGCAATCTTCAGGCAATATTGGAAAAAACCGAGCGTCTGAATATATGTCACCAATGGACGGTTGGTGTATTATTGAAATTGCACCCACCAGTATGGAGCTACAATGCTGCTTTTTGACGATGTTATGGTCGTCGATACGTTTTCCATTGCAACGATGTTTTTGGATAGAGGTCAATAGTAAAGGGGAGTGGGGTGTGGACACAATCATGCCAATCATCGATGACATCCATTTTCAAGATAGCGTCATTCCCGGCTGTAAGAATAATCGTAAGCATCTGAACATCGCTTAACGAATTGAGCACAACTAGACAGAGTCGCCGTCTTGAAATACAGACTATATAATTAATTCGATTGATACCCAATGGCTTCGCATACATTTGCAAGCATCACACATGTATGGCTGGGTTGTTAAAGAGCTTGGCGTTGGCCAACTAAGCGGATCAAGGATATTAAGTGAAATGTAGTTATTTTGATGATAATTTTGCCATGATTGTGGTTTTACCTGAATCCGTTTCTAGGAGTGGCAAACCTCTGCGAGGAGCGTTTTGCACCAGCAGAGAGTTCTGGTCTCTTGGGAAGTACATAACGAAAGAATCATTGCGACGGTGTTGCGCTGTGATGGTAAATGTATCCGACAGACAAACATCCTCTCCAACTATATGTACGAATGTTCCTTGCTAAATTTCCATTGATGACAATAGAAATCTGTATACTTAAGATGGCAGGCAACGCCAGTTTGCTCAGAGTTTGCCCTCAATTAGCCTAGTGTTTTTTTTCCAAATAATCATATGTAATTATTCCGCGAACATAACATATTGTAGCTTTCGTGAACATTGCGCTGTATCGTGTGAGATTATTACATTATTGCATAATCGAATTAGCAAAATGCAGAACGCTTTGCTCGAAGAGGAAATAAAAGGGAAAGTTATAAGCACTGCCTCGCTCGTTTGCAGAAACACTTTGCTTTTTTACTTGGCCCTCGGCGAGAACGAAATACGACAATATTACACATCAGTTATGACACTGATCAGGCTCTGATGATTTGGCCAGTATTCATTGCACTCTGTACCTAGCGAATGCTGAGTAGATCGCCAACTGGCCAGGTGGCCATAAAGAAATGGCAAGTAACGAGCGATTTATTCACCATTATCTAATTACTTTGTCGTCTTGGGATTGAATGAATCAACACACGACTTTAATTACAGATTTAGTGACTAATCTCACCATGATTATCTAGTTAACTTTCCGCGACGTCACGCGCCTTATTATAGGTCAGTTATTTACTTATTATAGGTCAGTCAGTTTCATATCGTGACCATCACAATCAATAATACCCAAGTGACCTTGTTTAGAAATAGAGGTCAATGACAATGTCATTTTCTGATTGCTTGCAGTCGACTAATTAATGATTGCTAACCAAAGCAGTATAGCTGTGGTTTTGTGAAGGGGCCTTAAGGGGCCCGCGTACATTGATCCTTTACTCAAACTGACACGGCACATCATCCTGCTTGGGTGCATGCCGCCTTGGTTCAGCGACTTTAAACTGTGAAAAGTCCCATGCAACATGGCACAATCTGAGGCTATGCCATGTCGTTCCCTAATTGCGCCGTCTACTGTCCACCAATCGAGATACATGTCACCATTTAAGCATCAGCTTCTAAAACGCGTTAGTAAGTGATGTATATGCATCGCAAAGAACATAGTAAATTGTAGTTAGTGTATTAATTGTATTATATTCTTATGACTCACCTTTGATGGGGCTTTAAGCACCAATAGCTAGGCTATGATCATGCATATTATTATCGTCTATTGATATTACTATTTTTAACCGCGTTCTATTTGTATTCAATTGCAAGAATTTAATAATCTTTGTTATTGAATAACGTGGCGACGCATGGTGAACGATAGACAGCTATTGACTCATTGTTATGGAGATCGCGCACTAAAGCCCCCCTTTAACTGTCGCGCCAGCAACAGGTTATCAGAACGCTGTTTTGATTACGTTAATAGAGTTCTGTAGGCGTGCTGTCAGATGAAGATCAAGAGAGACATTTACGACGCGAGCACTCATTGTCATGGCTACGAATGGCAACAAATCTGGCAACGTTTGAAATGAGGATATAACAGTTTAGATTGACTCAACTGCCTACTTGTCTGGCGTACTTACATATGACGAGACAATCAACGTCTCCATTTAGCCGATAGCCCACACAGCACCATCTGCTTCACATCATAGGACTTGACTAGTGTCAACATGCAAACATATGTTTTTGCGAATGATCCATGTATCTGTGGCAATGACTGGGTCTAGGTGGTAAATGTGGAAAAGTCGTCTTGGACTTATCACAGGTTCAAGGTTAAACAAAACTATTTAATTGATGATTAAGCGAAAATTCGGCACTGCAGATTGAGAGTGAATGCTGTTATTACAGCTGTAGCTATGACATGTTTGCTGCTGGGTAGACATGGATACAATTTAACTAGATCGCATATCTTAATAATTTGGAGGGTTAATTAGACGAAAATTTTAGGCTAGAAAGCTGCGTGCGTCCTTATCGTTCCTGATCAAACAGCTACAGTACAGACCCCCATAACAACACGCCCAAGCATGGTAAGAGGCTACGTAGGAATGAATGCAAAGTACTTGAATATGGTGCCCAATCTCGATCTTACAGGTACAAATGCTGGCGAGAATTGCTGACATAATTTGCAACAAAAGTGATTTAATTTTCGTAACGCCTTGGTTGATTTTGAGATAGAAAATTGCGTTTTATAATCAGGATGATTCACCATAAGAAATATTATACAGACAAACTACTATAAATGTATCAATTTCTGCGTATTATATATGTCAATTAATGTCATGCCCTACAAGTAATTGATGAACTGCTGCTGAGCGCCAAACGACATATTCTGCTTACACAGAAAGTTCCTGCCGTTTTGAATCAGTCCTGCGAGGTGTGAAACCACTTAATTGATAAACAAGCTTGAAAGACGTATTGTCCCCTTGGATTCATCAGGATCGGAAAAATAAGACCTGACAAAATCGTGCTTGGAATGTTCCTTATATAAAACGCACTCTTAAAGCGACTGCAACGTGAACATAAGGGTTGCTGGACACAAAGCACAAGCCTATGCAAGCACCTATTTGGGCGGATCAGATAAAGCGGGATGTTCGTGTTTATGGTGATTGTAATTGTAAAACTATCAAGGCATGTTGCTGTTTTTTTAATTAGCCAATCCCCCTACAAGACAACACAAAAATAAACGCGCAATTTGCCATTCACAACCGCACACAAACTCTTCCTCCGAATGTATTGATTTTTTGTTACACGGAATATATATGAATGCACAGAATAGTTAGCTACGAAATTAATCACTCATATTATGATGCACCAAATGCCGACTAGTTAGTCTGCTCAGGCATACAATTATCTGATATTATAGGAATGCAGATCAAACGTACAGATATTTGATGACGTCAATATTGTTATCAAAGAGCAGCGAAATGCGACAAGTAATGATTTGACATCTATATAGGTATATCAATGTAATCTGTAAAGTAATTTGTAATATTGATCTATCTTCTTGGCCCCTGGGGCTAGAGGTATTTAACTTTCATGTAAGCATTGCAAAGGTTTAGAAACATGACAAACAGCTACTGTTATTTGTACTACTAGTTACAACTGACATGCTGCTGCTGATAAAGTTGTAATTGCTGCTGTAGGAATGCACGAAGTTCCAGCAACAAACACAAATTCTTAGGGAAGACACGAGGTACAAGGCTTCTGTTGCCATTTTCGGATTCGCCATCGGAGTCGAGGATAAAAGCTTGGAATGAAATGATTAAATGCAATTGCATTTATCGAATACGTTCCAATGCATGTCAGATTTTTTTGTTACCGAGTAATGCTAATTGTTGTCGAAGTGCGACAGCTTACATGCAGATCAATGTCGCGTTGCCAAGCATTAGAGGTTCCGCACATTCTGTCCTACTATTTGTGATTAACTCCAATAGCTCATCAGTATGCAACCATCATATGTTTAAAATGTTTAAGAGCCGCAGTCCAAGCACCGTCGGTTCCATAAAGCCAACTCTATACGATGAGCCATCAACGAAGCAAACATTAGTTGCGTCGATAGGATGAGCCCCACTTGTCGCATACTCTGGGACCTCGTTGGCAGGTGAGAATTGCTTGCCATACAACGGAATGTTCTCCTATCATGCTGGGGAAAATTCGCGTCCCTTGCTATGGGAGCGGCTATCAAAAAAGCTTTTTTAAACAATTAATAGATCAACCATTGAATATGCAAAAAATACTTTGATTAATTGCAAGTCGGCAAAGTTAGATTAACTATACCACATTCTTGTTGGTAGTTTGTTTGCTAAAGTAATAGAGGATTCTGCGCCAATGAGTGCCATCAGTGTATTGCCCATCAACAATTACCGACACATGGAAAAATACAACCCTCTCAATGAACAGCAATACAGCAGACGGACGGCAGGATGGGACGTTTCCAGTCGTCTTGTGGAGGCCACATTCAACATATACCTCACGTGAATATATATATCCTATGTAAAGTCGAGGAAAGACCGATGTAAGGGAATAAAGGACTGCTCTTATTACTCGTCGTTGACTAAGACATTTTAAGCACAACTGCTGAAAGCGCAACCATATTGCAGCACCATGACGCACGGGAGACTTTGACTGGTCTAACCCATTGAACGCACGAAGTACTGCGTGACCTGCACTCCTACTGTATAATAGAATCCTTTCATAGCAAACCTATTTCAAGAAATTGCAGCTTAATGTTGTAACTTTCGGGCAGATTCCACACTGTACTAAAATGAAGAGAGTGACGGAACACCTGCAATGTGAACTGAGATACAGACTTTATATGGCACCATACATTGTTGTCTTTATGGCCCTATCCTACGATTGTTCTATCCGTGCAGTTATACCATTTATATTGTTCAACTATTGGAAAATTCGAAATAATAACCATGTTGTGATGAACGTAGAGACGTGCCTTATGTGTTTCATCAATTAAACTGGTATTTTATTTATAAGGGCGCATTAAACCTGATTTGCTAGCAAACCGCCCCTTAAACCAACGAAAGACTACAAGGTAGAGCAACAAACCGGACCTATGCCAAAGTATAGGCCAAATTGAAGTCACGCTTTACAAGAAATGTTTATTTTATGCGCTCTCTTGTGATAATATCTCATAATCTCATTATTGATTTCAATGTTTGGCTGTGAGGAAAAGTAATCGAAGTAGGCAGAATGAGTCGGTGAATATATTTGGTGTTAATCACGACTTTTGTTGACATAATTTATGGTATTTCGACATCTGCGATTAAAGCATTACTATATGACAAAAGGAAAGCGTCAAATTATAAATGCTGTCAACAAAAATGCGAAACTGAAATCTCAGCACGCAATTCGCAATCATTGAGAACAAATAAGGTACTTAGACTTTAGGGGACCCTTGATATATTTATCTGCCATGCATGTGTAATGTTGTCGTTAATATCTTGATATCATACCTAATTGATCACTTCCTGTGGCTTCATCAACACCAAACATCAGTAAGGTGGCTGCTCAAAGCACAGAGATCGCAGCTTATTTAAAGAACGAGACAGAAGACAATTCGGCGCTGGTTTGTGCTCAGCGGTAGTCGCTTATTAGGGTGTGATTTCTAGATATTCGCAAATGAGTGTCTCAGCAAACCTGCATTTGTGGTAATTTGACGTATCCTACAATGCACGGGCACGAACATTACCAGGTAATGTTAAATACTTTTCCCGCTTCTTTCAAGGATAAAGCTCCATGATAATCGCACAATGGCACCCTCGGCGAAAGGGAAATGCGCAATGAAGAAGAGCCTTAGGGCGATACAATGCACAGTCGAGCGGTTGTAATTGGCATATTGGAATTGTGAACATAGAACATTGTACCAAGATCGAAAATTCAATTGCAAATTGGTCTGATTTCATTTTCGGTCCCTCTCAACGAACTCTACAATCGCCGATTCACAATCATCCACATCATTTGCGTGTGCATTCACGACATAACACTTCACCGAGCCTCTTCCTAGCTGCAGATTGTTGAATAGCTAGCGTTGTTGTCGTACCCATTTATCAATTATATAAGCAGCGATGCGGCTCTTTGTAATCACTTGGACAAATACTTCTGCACCAAGGCAATATGATAACAAGGTTTTTGCGACGCAGATGGCGCTGTAAGGACGACGATTCAAATAAAATGTCGTAGTTTCTAATGACATATTGGCACACGAAACAAGCTTGCAAATATACATATATATTTTCTTCTATAAATAGGTATCCTCTTCGCTCTCGATGATACACATCAATGTCTGATAACACAAAGACTCCCACCCATATATATGTGCATCACTTATTGCGTAGCGTAATATATACAAAAAGTATACATATGTGCACATCAATCAAACACAGTGGTCAACGTTGTATTGGACGGTTAAGTTGTGTCAGCGAACCAGAATCAACATAGCCTCTACATAACATTATACCTACGGTACGGTTGTTTATTTAGAGGAATTTATTTTCCCATCTAAAGTATTAGTTTGTAGGTCAAACATTGATGAAACTCATGGACGCAGAGTATAATTTTAGCTAGGCAAACAACATATCAACAACAATTTATTTAATAGTTGATAAGACTTTACCCGAATACAATCCATCAAGAATTACTCATATACTCGATTTCTCATTTATTTATTGTTTAATTAGAGGCAATTGATATGGTTTGTTCAACAGACACGGAAATAACATAAATTCCAACGACCTCCTAGATTATTTAACCAGGGCGGCCATTTATTGAGTTTGCAAAACAAACCAATTTTGCGCGCCTTGGTTAGAGCACAGCTAGTTCTATGGCAAGGCAATTCTAACCTGCCAACAAGGTCTCAGAGTGTGAGACAAGTGTAGCTCATCTCCTCGTCAGCGACGGCACTGATGTTTGTACCATTAATGGTTCATCTTATAGTGTTGACATTCCCAGGTATCAGGAGGGCTCGGCATCGGCTGCTATGGAAACATTATACCGTCAACAACCAGCCACCCACAAGTAACAGTACCTGAGTCCCATAATTAGAGAGCAGTAACTCAGCAACAAAGGTATCATCAGACATAAAACGATTATCTTGACTACTTTGGATCGAATTGTGCCTGACATCAGCCAGTGACAAGGTATGGCATTCTATAAACAAGCGACTAGAGACTCGTGAGCTGTTTAGCCCATTAATGCAGGTACAACCGATCAACATTTAGTAAGGAAATATTGCACGCAGCTTGTTATTTCGATGGAAGTGGAGTGGATGGGGTCCTTATAAACAAACAAGGTCCACTGGAGTATCTTACGGGGATTAATGATGAATATCTCTTGTGATGGATGCGAGGTGACACAGAGTGCAAATGATTGACCCGTAATATGGCGCCTGACGTCGCGGAAAATGGTCTAGATTGCATGGAGAGATCAGTCACTAAATCTGTTGTTCTAGCCGCGCGTTCATGAAATTCCAAGACAATAATACAAATCCAATGACCCAGCTGTTTATTTTCAAATTGTGTTCCATCAAAACTAATAACCAGAAATGTTCCTTAAATACCAAAGGTATAAGTAAGCAGGGGAACGAGACAAAAAATGGCTTCAATTGTGTCAATGTGTTCTCGTGTTGATCAAATGCAATGTGCGTCTCGTTCGCACGACGATTATATGGACTAAAATAGTTACACATGCATTTGAACGGATTATTGATTCGTAATTACGCTCAATACATAATGCACGACACGTGCTCATGTTAATTAAAACAGTTATCTTTTGAAGAAACTGGTGTACTGATGATGTGCCGGGAAAACCCTTGACATGACAACTACACTCAATGTACAACCAGAGCGAGATGCTCAATCGCAATGTTGTACATTGTCTAAATAAAGAGGTTGAAGAAATTCATAGTAGATGCTTGCCGAACAATTACAATGCATATTCGAGGCCTTATCGTTCATTCGATTCACTTTTCCTATATCTCCGGCGGGCTCAGATGTCTTCTAGAACAACGTACATAGTGGTATGGCAGATCAAAGGGGAAATAAGCCAATAACTCTGCGGTCCCTTTTAACGAATCACGTTCGTCATTGTCATTTCCTGTACTTGTCCGGCATATCCGATCCATTGAACAGATATCACTCAATGCAAACCGCCGTCAGAATGGCGTTACCACCGTTCCCTGTTGTAAATCACTAACCTACCGACCTGCAACCGTTTTGGTTCCCGCAGTAGTCCACTAATGTAATCATAACAGCTTATATAGAGTCTGTTGGTTCGACAGGCGTTCCCACGAATCTTAGATTAGACTAGAGACCTTTTCGAGCATGGGAAAATGACGGATAAATTATCCTGACAACGAGCCAATCATTGTCAACGATTCACCCCTTGCGACGCCCTGTCGTTCAATTTACCCTGGTAAAACCACACTGCACTATGCCGGGACTATTTATCTAGAATAAATTGACATAAAGTGTAAAACAGGTATCTGGAAATCGCCGTTTGATGACACGCCTTACACAATCTATCTAGTTGCCACCTCAATTCAGCCCATTAACCAATGCTTGTGTAGCATGAATGCTGCAGTAAACTAACCGAAAAACCTTCGTGACTTAACCCTCTATCTTCAACAAACGGACATCAAGGCAAGCTGGGAATTTCTAGCAGACATACGTACATGTTTGACTATAACTATGCGTGACTGTCCGTACATAGTATTGTTTATAATGCATATTAGCGTCGTGATTACGTTCCAAAACATTTAACTCGATGAAGAAAAGCAGTGTAGATGTCGTGTGGGCAGCAATTTATGATATTATACTTAACTATTGCTATTTACGATGTCGATTAATGCATGATTCATGATAGCTGCTGTCCAAAGAATCCTGAGATCAGTCACAATGCATTTTGCTTATGCATAGTTGTGTTCATCATCGTTAGACGTTCGGTTAGAGTTTCAATCATTTTAAATATCTTAGGGAGCACTGATGAATTTTAAAGTTAAAAAGAGCATAAATCAATCAATTATGCCAAATGATTTTACATCCCTTTCTCGTTAGATGAAATCAAAGGCCGAGAATATGTATATGATGATACGTCGCTTCCATAAAAGCACGATGCAGAGTATGCTTCTCAGCAATGAATGACATATATATATATATATATATATATATATATATATATATATATATATATATATATATGTATATATACATATATATGTGTATATATATATATATAGTATATATATATATATATATATATATATATATATATATATATATATATATATATATATATATATATATATATATATATATATATATATATATATATATATATATATATATATATATATATATACACACACACATAAATGTTAACACTTTCATATTGCACCCGTTTTTCTCGATCTGTGGTAGCAATTTCTGAGATCAAATGAGGTTCGTAAATGGTTTATCAGAGGTAATTGTACACCATGATATATGGTGATTGTCCTTGACAAAGCGCCAATGCTTCTCAAAGTACGATACAATGGATGCATCGTCATGGGAATTACATTACAGCTCTCTTAGTATGACGTTAAAGTAGGCAGTCAGGTCCACAAGACAACATCTTTCGACACACAAATGATGATTAATGCCTCCCAATGGTGTCATGTGACGACATCGAACAGAAACGATAGATATTCGTGTGAGTCCGTGTGCGTGTACGGAAATACTCCCGTGGAAAAACGCGTTAACATAACTGTATACTTCGATTTTGGCCTAAACGTGATATGGGTCAGTTTATCCATTGAATAATTACTGCCTGACTGAGTCGCCAGCTTTAGTCATCATATTCATCCTTGAGTCCATTCTGTCGTTCTACCACTTACCCACCCCACTATTCTTATTTGTCCTAATTTGACCATTATTTTTTCACTTTGAAAATGTCTTTGTAATATCCGATGAATAGATACATTTATGATAAGCCGAGAGAGACTGATTTTACCAACGGATTTACATAAATAACAATTGTTAACCACGATCCCTTCACATAATTTATTTTGCATCAGGCAAGAGGCTTGTCGCTTCGTCCGGCCTGTTCATCACCATGGCACCAATGTAGCGCATGGCGCGCTGTCTATATTGTTACTGCAGCGCAAATAGAATAAAGAGGCATCAGGCTGCCGTCACAAATGGTCTACCTCACAGCTTTCGGTAATAACCATCTAATCCCTGAGCGGCAAAGGCTTCTTCAACAATGTTTATTGAATGGCCATATGTGCGCAATAAGGCACCTATTCCTCGGTTATGCTGATAATAAAATGAGTAAGGTTCGATGTTTTCTTTGCCCAGCTTAAATGCCAAGCATCATACTTATGCCACATTTATGACTGATGCTGCTCTTGATGTTCCGTTATAAATATATATTACAAGCTGTGATAATCATTAATCGCACAATTTTGTCACATTGCCGATGCATAAACGATGCTTGCCTCTGTTCAGTCTCCCGATCGCTTGTATATGACCGCAAGCACCGGGCCTCACCTACCAACAGCAAGGGGAAAACACAGCTGTAAATCCGGTATGCTTTGAATGTGTAGTTCGTTGAGTTCTCATCACGACTATTTGCGATCTCATCATTGGAAAGTAAATGCTCGTCGGCCAAATAACTATGTCCGTGTTACTTACACGGAGGAACATCTTGGGAAATAAAGTCGCATTTTGTGTGCATTTTCATAAATGAATGCATCAAACAAGCTCATGTCAAAAACAATATAACGGGACCAATGCAGTTTTGTGTCGCGACTTCTAAGTGTTTAGACCGACATTAAATTCATCAATGTGTAACAATGGCATCTAGATATCCATTATGTCATATATTGTACCGACATATAATGCTACGAACTCAATTGCAATGACTTTACTTCTTCCGACTCTATGACTGACTTGTGTTTAATGTGTCTCGTACATAATAGGACTGGTGATCAATCAGCCATATAGTAACAGATTGGTCCGTAGCGGTTGGAGCAATGGTGGAACATCCTAAAGTACGAGATTATATGTGTAATAGAGTTCCATCCAAAAGAACGTAAATTATACGTGCCGAAACGTCAGGGGCGCTTTAAAGCTTCCACAGTCCCGTACGAAATGGATGCCTCCCATACATGCCTCATTGTCATGCTTTCATGATTCGCCTTAATTAGTCAGCATAAGCCTCGGATGCATTTCACCATGAAGATAATGAAATGGAGCAGTAATGTCGTTGCATTGTATGATCTATCCTATAGCTACTCTCTGCACAATAAAATCAATGCCCTCTCAGCCAAGAGCCCCTGCAAGATTAACATTGATATGTAAAATATAACCATAACGTCGCCAGGCAGTCATCTGCTCCTCAATTAAGTTGTACATAAAACAAATAATGCTCCATGTTTGATGAGCCATGCTTATTGTTCAGCATCCTAGTATGGAATCACGAAGAAATCATAGTAAGCACCGGAGCTATACGTCACGGATCTACACGTCATGGAGCTACACGTCACGGATCTACACGTCACGGAGCTACACGTCATGGAGCTACACGTCACGGAGCTATACGTCACGGATCTGCACGTCACGGATCTACACGTCACGGAGCTACACGTCACGGAGCTACACGTCACGGAGATATACGTCACGGATCTAAGACAAACATATGCGATGGGGGAGATGCAGTGGGCTACCTTCTGGACAGCTTGAACAACTATGCGCACTATTTCCTCAGCTTCCTTAGTACAATATGTAGCAATCGTGTTATACAACACATTATTGAACTTGTGAGTCAATTATCTAATTGCGAACCTCCTTAATTAACTTGTTATGCCGCCGATACAACCCGTCGCATGAGTTCATGTATCTTAGATGTGTCGAACAAACGCAAGACAAGGCAAGAAGACGCTTTAAGACATGAGATGGATGCTTAATTCGTTATCATACGAATGCGTTAGGTTTTGAGCCGTTGCGGATATATTTGCCACTGAGTATGATGTAGTTAATACGGTTCAAAAACAATCTCCTTCTTACAGAGCCATCGATATAGCTGGTACAGTATGGGAATAACATATGTCGCAACGTACCGTATAATACGCATCGCACTTGCAGCACATATAAGTCACAAAACACGTTGTGTAGGAGATGCATGTCGTCATCTGCGTAGAAACTTATACAATATATGATCAAACATATGACGTTTTCAATGAGTCCTTCGTACCTGATGCTCCCGTCAACTTTAAATGTAACTGATTAAATGAGACGATTATTTAGCGGGCGACATCATTAAGCGGAGCTTCATATTCACGCCCTATTACTTAAGTGCCCAGGTATTGGGAGCAGTGTTAACTATATTAATCCAGTGGTAGTTTCTGGGCGGGTGCAGGGCGAGTGAAACACCACTGATGCTTATGGCGTAGCCTTGGCTGCTTAGGTAATATACTAACAATTAATTACCTTGATTAAGTTTTCAGTGCACGCCTCGTACGAGATAATAGATCCACACGACTACGCCGTTTGAGATCCAGGCAAAAAAAAGTGAACTGCGTTCTTTTCTTGTGAGTGTCGGAAGTTTCATATCCGCGGATCTAATAATGGGACAGGATTATTGCAAGTTGTTCATGTTTCAGATTACTTGCTGAAGTTCGTAGAATCTTATGCATCGGTCTCATAAAATCTCTAAAACCGAAAAGTTTAAATTGGAAAAAAAATGATTCTAGAAACCTTGGTTCGTTTTCATGTGAACTCTTCGTATAAACATGTAAATGAGACTCAGTCAGAACGAGATCACTGTCATCAGCTTTGATCAGTCGGCCCAGAAGGTATCACAGCTTTATATCTTAAATTAAAGAGTGGCATTGTCGTCTATGTAGCTAGAGTAACGAAGTAACTGCAGTGTGTCATTGCTCTTCCATAAAGCCTGAATAAGGCAGTCACAGTTGTCATTGCTGTTCTATATAGCCAGAGTGAAGCAGTGCCAGTCAGTGTGTCAGTGCTGTTTTATGTACCGAGATTAAAGCAGTTGCCGTCAGCGTGTCATTGCTCTTCTACACAGCCAGAGTAGAGCAGATACAATCAAAGTGGCATTGCTGTTCTATACAAACAGAGTAATGCAGTTACACTCCACGCAGGAAAGTACTTTTATCATTTGCAGGTATACTTGACATGTTGATTAAGACACCCAAGCTTTCTCGCGGCGTCTCGAGTAATATGGTACGATAAAAACGACCGAGGAGTAAACACATAACATTTGCTTAATGACAGACACTAAGTTAAGTGATATTATCGAGTATAGTTCTATAATGAATTACGCGCGATAATTGTGAAAGTGACGCTTGAATGGTTTGCATCAATAAACCTTGTAAAAACAGTTGGAACATACAAGGGGCAGATAAGCTTAATTTATTCACGAACTTGTACGGTATATATTAACTTTAAACACAATGTTTTATTTTTATTTTTGTTCTCAACTGAGTGCAAAGATATTTTTTAAAAAAACATACAAGGATACAAATTTTACCCCGAGTACGTCCATTATGAACATAACTAGTAAATATGTTTTTCTTTGTATTAGTGGTTGTTATAAATTCATGCGAAATATAGCGTCTGGAATTGCATGCATACTTGTTTGTTTACACGCATTGCCCGAATACAGTACGTACCTTAGTATGCCTATAAAAGTCAACGCTTCATTTACATTGATTCTGATTCGCTGACACAACTCAATTAAATGATGATCATAGCGAGTGGTATCAGTTGATGACGGGCGGAGTACAGGTGATTTATGAGCGAAACTATGTAAATCAAGGGCATTTCGTTTTTTGCCCAACTCGATCAAAGGATGGATGACTAATCGATTCGCTCTGTATATTTCATATTTGCTTATTTATAGGAAACACCATTCTGCCTAAGTTCTCGTTTGCCATAGCCATCTGTAACTGACGAATCGGGTTATCGCCTGCTGCAATGTATTGAGTTTGTTCAGAGCTAAATCCTGATGAAATGTGTTTTGAAGTGGAAATGAGCTCCAAACCAACAGAGAGAGGAAGAAGCGTCAAGTATCCGGTGATTAGATATATCATGGTGTATTGCATTGGTATCGTTGAGATAGCCATATCCAAAGAGCTTGATTGCCGTTTTGAAAAGTTTAGTCATTGGGAACACGCTTATAATTGACTCCCATCCTGACAATCATAATTCAGTCTTAAGGCGTACCAACATGAAACGATGCCACTTCTGTAGCCGACTGCCCTCAAAGTATGGCTAGACGTTAATGGAGTCAATAAACATAGGTATGCTAATTTTGCCGAAGTGTGTATGCATAGCTGTATTTTTTTAATTGTGGCGGCGCTTAAACGTTCAGTGCTTTATCAGCACAGTCTCGCAATGCAATTGTTATGCTAGCGGAAACCAGCGAAAAATTGCCATCCACGTCGGTCTTCGTGTATTTGATATGCGTCCAGATGTTCTCATACTGACCTCAATAGAGCTTGACGCAAGCCTGGGCATAGATGAATGCATACAGAATACCGGAATTCATGTTTGCTTTATAACAACACACGCGGAACAGAAACATTATACCCTTATACCCAAACGATAACCAGTTTTTAGTGAGTATTCATTCCATGCAATGTGTTGTGTCGCTAAATGAGAAAGCATGGAGAATATTGCGCGACAGTTGAATATAGTTGTCATGAAGATTTAAAAAATCTGACTCATCTTGTCGAATCGCTATTAGAGATAGTTAAGCAATTAGTTTAATGCGAAGAGAGATAGTTATATATTGCATTTAATTATTACGTGTATTTATAGTTTGAGTTCATTGAAGGTACATATGTACACTAGCAACATAACGTATGCATAATTTGTATGAGCAGAATGCACTAATCGATGTCGTAAATGGTTCAAATTAATGCGCTCTCCCATGCATCCCACAAGCTTATCTTTTTCGCCCCATCTCCTGTTATTTTATTTGTGAAATGCATCCCATTCTCTCTGTAAGCCTTTTAAAAGTGATTTGCTGCCCCCTCACGGGTGAAACATTCACGCTGAGAAGTCTAGTGATAACATGTGTTTTGCAATCAGTGGTTTGGGTAGAATACTGCCTGTGATCTAGGTTTTGCATAATGGTCTCGGACATTTCCGGTTCTTGACTGTTTTGGGTCGAACGATTGATGATGTAGGGCGCAAATCCTCGAGCTAGGGTTTTGTGATATGATGTTCTTCTAGGAGCACTCATAGAGTAATGCATCAATCAATCTGACAATCCGAGAGCACAGTAATAATCGCCTAGATATTCGTTGCATCGGTTCACGTCTGCGTCTGAGTGGTAAGATGACTTAAAATGAAGTTATACAAACAGTGTATACGCTAGCATTAATCCTGTATATTGTTTTAATTTGCATTCATTTGTAAACTTACCATATACTTTTAGTTTTGCCTAAAGATAATAAAGAACTCAATACCTTTAACAATTGCATTTAAGATTTAATCCGCGTTTTTTTATGAGCATTTATGCGTAACAATGTATTTGTCGCGCCGTCCCAGGTAAACATGGGTAGCTAGCAGTCTGATAGGCCTTAATTCGAAAAGATTAAAATCAAAGCGAGAACAAAACGTTATTAATGAAACGATGAATAAACAATGTAGATAAGGACAATACAGGCAATACGGCATTAAGGCATCTAATATCCAATCAAATCGAGAAAACAATGCATATAAATTAACAACCTAAAACACGTTGCTTTTTTCCTGTGTTGGTCGCTGTGTTGTGTTCCGTTCACTTGTGCTGCAAATAATGAGCAACTATGTACACATTGTTATGAAACTTGTGCCACAAATCTACTCTCTAGACTATGGTACGAAAGCAGAAAGTATCAGAGCTGTGTTGGAGAAGCCGCCTGTTTTGTAGGTAAGCAGATATTGGTACAAATGACGCTGATTTTGCGTGTAAAGAGAACTTTATGCACAATATCCAGAGCAGTGTCTACCCGTACAATATTCTAATTCAGGGAACAGTGATAAAGCCATTTCGCTGAGAGTTCGCATCTTATTTCACTATGAATATCTATCAGTCGACTTAACTGTGGGTGGCAGCAGCTTTATAATCAGTTGAGACGTCATTGGTTGAGAAGCCTTATAAGATGACAAGCAGCCTAATATTTAGACAAATAGCTCGACCGATTGCTGGAGCACTAATTACAGGGCATGATGGATCAAGGGGACCCGGTGATACGCCACAACTAGTCGAGCATGGACGATCCATTTGCACACAATTTCGTGTTTATGATGCGTCATTTATCAACTGAAGCGAAGCGCTTTGCGAGTGCTCGATGGTAAGTTAACGCCATAAAAGCGTAATTTGTTAACTGCGATATATAAGCAGGTATACGTTTTGTTGAATTCGGATGTCTTTGCCTTAGTCGAGTCACTCTTACCATATGTGACAAGCTCCCACTCTCCATTGAATATAAGAGCTCAACTGATTAAGTGCTTCTGTTGGGTCAATTGGATTGACAATGGAAAATAGCACATTCAAACACAAGTCACATTTCAATAACAGAACCTCATTGCACCAAAGAGCGCCGTGAATAATTGGGCGGATACCGACAGTGCAAATGCATTCCGCGAGGTGATGGTATTGATGTAGAGAGTGCAATCGAATCAAACACATGGACCTGATGAATACGTGCGTGGTTTGTTGCTCACATGGAACATGAATATTGACGAGAGGTAATGTAAGTTGCTGTCAATTTACATTTTATTTCGAGACAATTCGACAAATAGCTACTTATGGACCAGCAGTGCATTGTTTGCCCCCAAATGGGGAAAACAGATTTCTCTTATGAACATAGTGGGCACTTTTATTCCCCGTGTGACCGATTTCAACACGGTACACCAGATGGTGCGATTTCTGGCACAATATGCTATGAATAATGAATGTAATTGAAATGACACCTCAGGGAGGAGGCTTCTTGAAATATGTCCAGACAGTGCAGCTCTCTGTGGTTTGCATTATAAATGATATACCGCCCTGTGCCATAGTCAATCCTTTCTCCAATTAGTACCTAAGTGACAATAGCCGTTTCTACACCTCAGTCTATTTCGCAATAGGGTGTAAGTGCTTGAGGGCTGCATATAAAGCGGTTTATCACAGTCAGAGGATTACAGATCATGTGATTTCGCTGAAACTGTAGGTATTGGCTAAATGACCTAATGTGTTGAAATAACTACAAGTTCTACTAAGCACTGTGTTTAGAAGCACGATAAAGTGGCCCAAATAGCATAGAGATCCAGTCACAATGTTGGTGAACATTTATGTGAATGTAATTAATTATCTGGAAACTAATAACGTGATAGTGTGCTGATTCATTCCAGTTAACAGGTGTAGAGTGCCATCAAGCTAGTTATATGTGCCTGACAGAGCAGCTGTTATTGTTGAAAAGATGCACTGTTTATTTTATTAGGACAATGGTTTCCAATATCTTTGAATATCAGTTTGATTGGAACGTATGAAATCAATAGTGGGGACTTAAATTAGCCGAGATCCATTGCAGTCATTCAAACCTATTCATCCAGCTCATCAAATTGGACAGTAAGTGACCGTAGCTAAAACTTAGGTCACTACACCGGCCTATGGGAACGACTATCTGGTCATTTGTTAAATGGTTAAAAAAAGTTGTCTCGCCACACTACCACAATTACGTGCCAAAATGTAGCACTAGCGATCTTAAAGCCAAATATCATATTGAAGGGAGAAGTGATTGGTACTAATTAATCAATTCAATCAAACATCCACTCATTTTAGAAAGCCTGATCCAACCCAATAAAGTATAACATTAAACAAACATTAAATACAATAATAATTAACAATCTACCAACTTCAAGAAATGTTTTGGTGCATGAATCGGCCAAGTAGTCGGCTGAGTTGAACAGCTACTCTCAATTCATACCATTTGTGCGCATTTCGCAAACCCAGTGAATCAATACATGTACGTCAGCGTCAGCTTATCTAGGCGCCATGGAGGCATTGTATTCTCTTTTATTCCACGTCTTTGAATAACAAAAGCAATCATCCTGCTTACTTTTTCTACCTCCTCAGTGAGATATATGATGGTTCATAAAAAGTTTTGTGTCCACTGAAACTGCGACTTTATTTCACACGATTTTCCATTCGCCAAAGTAACAAGGACATTAGCAGATTTTGTGTTTTACAACAAAATTGGTAATCCATTAACAATAATTATTAATAAATGTATATTTGTTCTCATACTTGATAACTTTGTTACAGTTATTTGGCCGACGAGAATTTGATTCACGACGTGATTACAAAAAGTCTAAGAGCTCAAATAATTACGAAAATCAAAGCATACCGTCTAATCCTTTCTGTTGCGAAGTGATTGCGGATATTAACTAGCAATCGGGGGATAGTACATTGGCTGCTGCATCGTGTGTGGTTCGCCGATGCGACATAATTGTGCGATACACGATTATCACAGCCTTAAATAAGTATTCATAACGGATCATCAAGTGAAACATCAGTCATAACTGTGATGTATGTAGGATGCTTGGCAGTACGTTGGCCATATATAACATCAAACATTACTCAATTTGTGAACAGCATAACCGAGCAATATGCGTCTTATTGCCCATATATGGCTGTTGAACAAGCATTGTTGAATACTCTTTGACCGCTCAGGGATTAGATGGTTATTGCGGAGAGGAGTGAAGTAAAACATCCGTGATGGCGGCCATATTGCCTCTTTATTATATGTGCAAGGCGATAAATGTATATGTAGCGCGCCATGCGCTCCATGGGCGCCATGGAGCTTACCAAGTCCCTTGTCTTATGTAATGCAAATGATTGTGTTGAACTTACTTTTGTCTGGCGAAACAACAGATGATGAGAAAGAAAGACGCTCGTGTTCCCTTATGGCGCCCCCAGCGTTTGACCATAACACTTCGCAATTGCTTGAACCGCAAAAGCTGCTCGACTGCGCATTGTATTGTTTTAAGCCTTCACTTTCTCTAAGCACTGGGTGCGTACAGCAAATTGATAAGACGTTAAACATCTGTTTGGGTCAATGACGTTAGCGTATTACTCAATCATCGTATCGGCAATAGTTCCGAATTATTTGAATCCACGTTTGATTATTTAGTAATAGTAATGATATGTACAAAACAGCATGACTCATCACTTATGCCAATAATACAGCTGACCTAATTTTGCCCGTTAGCATGGCCCCTGCATTAGCTTGAGGAAGAGTGGATCTCCATCAGCTCGGATCGTACATCTATTCCACGAATAAGTTATTCCCATTGCAGCAGCAGCAGCAGCAGCATCATTAGCTGCAATGGCAGAAAATGGGCACGATGGGAAATATCAACTGCGATAATTCAATGACTGCAATTGTTTAGACTCGGGATCCCCACCAGCTCCTCTATGTTTCGCTAATATTGTGGCCTAACTATGGTGAGAGGTTGTTTCATATGAAAAGTTGCTAACCTATAGAGTATAGCTGCATTAGCGAAATATATATTACCATGCATATTATACACAGTGGTATACATGCGCGTACAGGTATGTTGCATTTGACGTAAAAGGGTACAACGGCATCAATACCTTGCACATATTAGGGGTTATGGTAGGACGTTCACCGTAGTCCCATGCAATAGCCAACATATGCGGCGCTGTATGTTTATCCATATCAGTTTATGATGTACCTATGATCAATGCCAACACAGAGGACCATCACTAGTGCAGCCATTAACGAACTATCATAATGTTATGTCTGCCTGGCTATTTTCGAGGTAAAATGTTGGGCAGATCTCTCTCTATACCGCGTATCCAATGCCCACGGAAGATATTGACGACGTGAATCGCCATGGCCTAGCTTTATTGACCCTGTCAGCTGACCGTGATAATTTGAGCATTGCTCAGTGTTATCAGCAGAACCACGTTTAATTATAAAAATAAAAAAATTAACAAGGATTTGAAAGGTTTGTTGGATTACGTGGCATTGTTAATGATTGGCTCACTGTCATGATACGTTATCCATCGAATTCCCATACTCGAAAAGATGTCCAGACAATTCTCAAATTCGACGGGAGGCCTGCCGAGACAGTAAACTACATAAAAGCTGCCTTGATTATGTTAGTTGGCTGCTTTGGGGACCAAAACTGTCGCACGTAGCTGAGATAATGATTTTAAACCGGGAACGGCGGCAATGTATTTCTCTCTGAGATTCGCATTGAGTAATCCCGGTGATCTGTTCTATATATCAGTTATGCCGGACAAGTGTAAGACATGACAATGACGAACGTGATTCGTTAAAAGGTACAATGTTATGTGATTGGCTTATTTCCCTCTGCATCAACCATAGCATTTGGTACATTGTCCAAGATGACATCTCAGCCCGCGGAAGATATGGACAAAGTGAATCACATGTATAATAGCGCCGCTGCTGTTCTTGTTAAATGTCGGGAAGTAAGCATCCATTTGTATTACTTCCGTCACTATGGCATGGCACATTGCATGAACACGACGTGTATCTCATTGATCTGAGATAATTGAGCGGTGAAACTTTCTGTTGCTTATGCTTATGTCTTTACTTGGATCAACAGAACACACTAATGCTAAATGAAGGTTATTTTTTTAGTTGTTGTTTGCATTTCAGATGCTTTATGTGTCGAATGGTTCTGTCATGTTGACACATTAACGAGAGCTAGTCCGCGACCCCACAGTATTACATAAATAACACACACGGTGTATATCTGTGAGAAAGGTCTCATTCGTATCTAAGGCATACATCGATAACAAAACAAATGTTGAGGTGTTATTGACTTTCTTTGTTTTAATAAAGCGATGTTTCTGCGCTGACAGGATCAATAGATGGGTAGTGGTAAAGGTTATATCTTCTCTGTACATTCTGACGCTGAATAAGTATGATATACAAGGTCTGGGTAACTAGAGATTGGTTATGTGGATCAAGTTCAAACAGGATTTTAGTGGGTATCGTTTAAATATACGCAACCAAATAAGCGGCTGGCAACCAAATGAATCTTGCTAAATCCTCGTTTTATCGAATGCAGAAGTGCCTGATATTATGCTCCATGATGTTTAAAATGTTAGAGCTGTGGTGCTCTGTGAGATATCTTCTCAAATTTGGAGGTAGCTAGGCGATATTGGCACATGGTAGCAGTTGACGCACGTCCAGCGGCAATCTTCAGGCAATATTGGAAAAAAAACCGAACGTCTGAATATATGTCACCAATGGACGGTTGGTGTATTACTGAAATTGCACCCACCTGTTTTTGGAGCTACAATGCTGCTTTTCGACGATGTTATGGTCGTCGATACGTTTTCCATTGCAACGATGTTTTTGGATAGAGGTCAATAGTAAAGGGGAGTGGGTTGTGGACACAATCATGCCAATCATCGATGACATCCATGTTCAAGATAGTGTCATTCCCGACTGTAAGAATGATCGTAAGTATCTGAAAATCGCTTAACGAATTGAGCACAACTAGACAGAGTCGCCGTCTTGAAATACAGACTATATAATTAGTTCGATTGATACCCAATAGATGCGCATACATTTGCAAGCATCACACATGTATGGCTGTGTTGTTAAAGAGCTTGGCGTTGGCCAACTAAGCGGATCAAGGATATTAAGTGAAATGTAGTTATTTTGATGATAATTTTGCCATGATTGTGGTTTTACCTGAATCCGTTTCTAGGAGTGGCAAACCTCTGCGAGGAGCGTTTTGCACCAGCAGAGAGTTCTGATCTCTTGGGAAGTACATAACGAAAGAATCATTGCGACGGTGTTGCGCTGTGATGGTAAATGTATCCGACAGACAAACATGCTCTCCAACTATATGTACGAATGTTCCTTGCTAAATTTCCATTGCTGACAATAGAAATCTGTATACTTAAGATGGCAGGCAACGCCAGTTTGCTCAGAGTTTTGCCCTCAATTAGCCTAGTGTTTTTTTTCCAAATAATCATATGTAATTATTCCGCGAACATTACATATTGTAGCTTAAGTGAACATTGCGCTGTATCGTGTGAGATTATTACATTATTGCATAATCGAATTAGCAAAATGCAGAACGCTTTGCTCCAAGAGGAAATAAAAGGGAAAGTTATAAGCACTGCCTCGCTCGTTTGCAGAAACACTTTGCTTTTTTACTTGGCCCTCGGCGAGAACGAAATACGACAATATTACACATCAGTTATGACACTGATCAGGCTCTGATGATTTGGCCAGTATTCATTGCACTCTGTACCTAGCGAATGCTGAGTAGATCGCCAACTGGCCAGGTGGCCATAAAGAAATGGCAAGTAACGAGCGATTTATTCACCATTATCTAATTACTTTGTCGTCTTGGGATTGAATGAATCAACACACGACTTTAATTACAGATTTAGTGACTAATCTCACCATGATTATCTAGTTAACTTTCCGCGACGTCGCGCGCCTTATTATAGGTCAGTTATTTACTTATTATAGGTCAGTCAGTTTCATATCGCGACCATCACAAGAGACACCAATCAATAATACCCAAGTGACCTTGTTTAGAAATAGAGGTCAATGACAATGTCATTTTCTGATTGCTTGCAGTCGACTAATTAATGATTGTTAACCAAAGCAGTATAGCTGTGGTTTTGTGAAGGGGCCTTAAGGGGCCCGCGTACATTGATCCCTTACTCAAACTGACACGGGACATCATCCAGCTTGGGTGCATGCCGCCTTGGTTCAGCGACTTTAAACTGTGAAAAGTCCCATGCAACATGGCACAATCTGAGGCTATGCCGTGTCGTTCCCTAATTGCGCCGTCTACTGTCCACCAATCGAGATACATGTCACCATTTAAGTATCAGCTTCTAAAACGCGTTAGTAAGTGATGTATATGCATCGCAAAGAACATAGTAAATTGTAGTTAGTGTATTAATTGTATTATATTCTTATGACTCACCTTTGATGGGGCTTTAAGCACCAATAGCTAGGCTATGATCATGCATATTATTATCGTCTAGTGATATTACTATTTTTAAACCGCGTTCTATTTGTATTCAATTGCAGGAATTTAATAATCTTTGTTATTGAATAACGTGGCGTCGCATGGTGAACGATAGACAGCTATTGACTCATTGTTATGGAGATCGCGCACTAAAAGCCCCCCTTTAACTGTCGCGCCAGCAACAGGTTATCAGAACGCTGTGTTTTGATTACGTTAATAGAGTTCTGTAGGCGTGCTGTCAGATGAAGATCAAGAGAGACATTTACGACGCCAGCACTCATTGTCATGGCTACGAATGGCAACAAATCTGGCAACGTTTGAAATGAGGATATAACAGTTTAGATTGACTCAACTGCCTACTTGTCTGGCGTACTTACATATGACGAGACATCAATCAACGTCTCCATTTAGCCGATAGCCCACACAGCACCATCTGCTTCACATCATAGGACTTGACTAGTGTCAACATGCAAACATATGTTTTTGCGAATGATCCATGTATCTGTGGCAATGACTGGGTCTAGGTGGTAAATGTGGAAAAGTCGTCTTGGACTTATCACAGCTTCAAGGTTAAACAAAACTATTTAATTTATGATTAAGCGAAAATCCGGCACTGCAGATTGAGAGTGAATGCTGCTATTACAGCTGTAGCTGTGATATGTTTGCTGCTGTGTAGACATGGATACAATTTAACTAGATCGCATATCTTAATAATTTGGAGGGTTAATTAGACGAATATTTTAGGCTAGAAAGCTGCGGGCGTCCGTAACCGTTCCTGATCAAACAGCTACTGCACAGACCTTTATAACAACACGCCCAAGCATGGTAAGAGGCTACGTAGGAATGAATGCAAAGTACTTGAATATGGTGCCCAATCTCGATCTTACAGGTACAAATGCTGGCGAGAATTGCTGACATAATTTGCAAAACAAAAGTGATTTAATGTTCGTAACGCCTTGGTTGATTTTGAGATAGAAATTTGCGTTTCATAATCGGATGATTCACCATAAGAAATATTATACAAAACACCACTACTATAAATGTATCAATTTCTGCGTATTGTATATGTCAATTAATGTCATGAACCCACAAGTAATTGATGAACTGCTGCTTAGCGCCAAACGACATATTCTGCTTACACACGGAAAGTTCTTGCCGTTTTGAATCAGTCCTGCGAGGTGTGAAACCACTTAATTGGTGAACAAGCTTGAAAGATGTATTGTCCCTTTGGATTCATCAGGATGGAAAATAAGACCTGACGAAATCGTATGCCTGGAATTTCCTTATACAAAAGCGCACTCTTAAAGCGACTGCAACTTGAAAATAGGCATTGCAGGACACAAAGCACACGCCTAGGCAAGCACCTGTTTGGGCGGATCAGATAAAGCGGGATGTTCGTGTTTATGGTGATTGTAATTGTAAAACTATCAAGGCATGTTTCTGTTTTTTTAATTAGCCATTCCCCCTACATGACAACACAAAAATAAACGCGCATTTGCCATTCACCAACTGCACACAAACTCTTCCTCCGAATGTATTGATTTTTTGTTACACGGAATATATATGAATGCACAGAATAGTTAGCCACGAAATTAATCACTCATATTATGATGCAACCAAATGCCGACTAGTTAGTCTGCTCAGGACATACAATTTATCGGATATTATGGGAATGCAGATCAAACGTACAGATATTTGATGACGTCAATATTGTTATCAAGAGCAGTCGAAATGCGACAAAGTAATGATTTGACCATCTATATAGGTATATCAATGTAATCTGTAAAGTAATTTGTAATATTGATCTATCTTCTTGGCCCCTGGGGCTAGAGGTATTTAACTTTCATGTAAGCATTGCAAAGGTTTAGAAACATGACCAAACTGCTACTGTTCTTTTGTACTACTAGTTACAACTGAACATGCTGTTTTTCTGCTGATAAAGTTTTGTAATTGCTGCTGTTCCAGGAATGCACGAAGTTCCAGCAACAAACACAAATTTCTTAGGGAAGACACGAGTACAAGGCTTCTGTTGCCATTTTCGGATTCGCCATCGGAGTCGAGGATAAAAGCTTGGAATGATAATGATTAATGCAATTTGCATTTATCGAATCGTTCCAATGCATGTCAGATTTTTTTGTTACCGAGTATGCTAGATTGTTGTGTCGAAGTGCGAGACAGCTTACATGCAGATCAATGTCGCTTTGCCAAGCATTAGAGGTTCCGCACATTCGGTCCTACCTATTTGTGATTAAATCCAATAGCTCATCAGTATGCAACCATCATATGTTTAAAATGTTTAAGAGCCGCAGTCTAAGCACTGTCTGTTCGATAAAGCCAACTCTATACGATGAAGCCATCAACGAAGCAACATTAGTTGCGTCGATAGGATGAGCCCCCCTTGTCGCATACTCGGGGACCTCGTTGGCAGGTGAAAATTGCTTGCCATACAACGGAATGTTCTCCTATCATGCTGGAGCCGAAAATTCGCGTCCCTTGCTATGGAAGCGGCTATCAAAACGCTTTTTTTTAAACAATTAATAGATCAACAAACCGATTGAATATGCAAAAATACTTTGATTAATTGCAAGTCGGCCAAAGTTAGATTAACTATACCACATTCTTGTTGGTAGTTTGTTTGACCCAAAGTAATAGAGGATTCTGCGCCAAATGAGTGCCATCAGTGTATTGCCCATCAACAATTACTGACACATGCGAAAATACAAACCCTCCCAATGAACAGCAATACAGCAGAAGGACGGCAGGATGGGACGTTTTTTCCAGTCGTCTTGTTGAGGCCACATTCAACATATACCTTTCGTGAATATATATATCCTATGTAAAGTCGAGGAAAGACCGATGTAAGGGAATAAAGGAGTGCTCTTATTCACTCGTCGTTGACTAAGACTTTTAAGTGAAACCGCTGAAATCGCAACCATATTGCAGCACCATGACGCACGGGAGACTTTTGACTGGTCTAACCCACTGAACACACGAAGTACTGTGCTGACCTGCACTCCTACTGTACAATAGAATCCTTTCATAGCCCAACCTATTTCAAGAAATTGGCAGCTTAATGCTGTAACTTTCGGGCAGATTCCACACTGTACTAAATGAAGAGAGTTGACGGAACACCGACAATGTCAACTGAGATACAGACTTTATATGCAACCAAAAGAGAGAGAACCATTGTTGTCGCTTATGGCCCTATCCTACGATTGCTATCTATCCGAGACAGTTATACCATTTATATTGTTTCAACTAATTGGAAAATTCGAAATAATAATAACCATGTTGTGATGAACGTAGAGACGTGCCTTATGTGTTTCATCAATTAAACTGGTAATTTTATTTATAAAGGCGCATTAAACCTGATTTGCTAGCAAACCGCGCCCTTAACCCAACGAAAGACTACAAGGTAGAGCAACAAACCGACCTATGCCAAAGTATAGGCCAAATTGAAGGTACGCTTTACAAGAAATTTTATTTTATGCCACTCCTCTTGTTATCATATCTCATAGTCTCTCATTATTGATTTCAATGTTTGGCTGTGTGGAAAAGTAATCGGAGTAGGCAGAATGAGTCGGTGAATATTTGGTGGTTTAATACAACGACTTTTGTTGACATAATTGGTTATGGTATTTCGACGATCTGCCATTGATCTCATTACTATATGACAAAAGAAAGCGTCAACTTAATTTTAATGTCGTCCCTACAAAAATCGAAAACTTAACAAAAAAACAAAAAAAACACAAAAAAGTAAAAAAAACAAACAACCAA